>JAKTSI010000087.1:0-36332 GCA_030580135.1 Petasospora easanensis | reverse complement strand
TAGTGAAGGCATTGTCATCCCGAACCTTAAGTGAAGTTATAAGATAATCGTAACGTAGACGAATATCCGAGGAGAACTACTTTAAGTGTTAAATCCGGGAAGTATCAAGAGGAATTACGAAAAGGATAGCCATGTCAGAACCGATCGGCCGTGATCCTTTACAACTTTCGAAGAGGCATCTTGGCCGAGTGGTTAAGGCGAAAGATTAGAAATCTTTTGGGTTTACCCGCGCAGGTTCGAATCCTGCAGATGTCGTCATTTCTTTTTTTTTGATTTTTGGGGATTTGAAGTAGTGGCCGTACCAGATTGAAAATCTTCTGCATAATTTTTTTTTGCGATGAGCTCCAGGTCTCTCCATATCTTCTCCTTTTGATCAGAGTTGATCTATAAAGAAAGTCATTATGGAACTCGCTATTGCTCCACAGGACCAGGACATTCTCCTCAAGGATAAGAACGTCATCAACGAGTCCGTTCTTGACAAGTACAGATTGGCTGGTCAAGTTGCACAGACCACTTTGACATACATCACAAAGCTCATTAATGATGCCTATCATTTGAACCAGGGTCCTAAGCTCACTTCCGCTGAGATCTGTTTGCTTGGTGACTCCTTCATGGCTTCCTCTTTGGAAGACGTTTACAAGAGAGGTTCTAACTCCGTTAATGAGAAGGGTATCGCTCAGCCAGTTACCATTGATGTTAACAACATTCATACCGGTTTCGCTCCAGAGATTGACGACGATATCAAGGACTTCAAGTTCTTCGAAGCTGGTGACATTGTCACTATTTCTCTCGGATGCCACGTTGATGGTTACACATCTAACTTGTCTCACACAATCGTTATCTACCCACCTGGCGAGGAGAAGGATGGTGAGCTCCGTCCAACTGGCCCACTCCTTGGACCAAAGGCTGATGCCATCGTTGCTGCCCATGTTGCCAATGAGGCTGTCATCTCATTGCTTGGTGTTTCTCTTACACCAGAGAAGCTCCCAGCTATTTTGAAGAACTTCAACGGTGATTCTACTGCCATCACTGGATCTTTGATTCGTAAAGTTGTCGACGAGATTGCAGAGAGTTTCAAGTGTGTCGTTGTTCCAGGATCCAGAGTTCGTCGTATTAGAAGATTCCTTGCTGGTCAGGCTGAGGGTATTGTTGCTGAGAGAGAGTACAAGGGTGTTGCATGGACTGAGGCTGATCAGGAGGCCGTTTTGCTTGAGAGAGCCTCTTCTTCTCAGGAGTTGATCAAGATTGACAAGAACATCAAGAACACTGGTGTTTCCCAGATTTCTGCTATCCCAACTGATGACTTTGTTGTTACACCAGGTGAAGTTTACCTTGTTGATTTGAAGATGGCTCCAATCTCTGAGTTCAACGAGGTTGGTCTCATCACTATCCAAACTTTGGACGGTTACACCGGTAAGAACCACGATGATCAGACTTTGAACATCAAACCAAGCATATTCGTTAGAGACTTCGCCATGCAGCACACTCTTAAACTCAGAACATCCAGACAGACACTCACCAAGATTGACAAGACCAGATCCGTGTATCCTTTCAAGCTCGCACATTTGTCCGACAGCTTCCCAATCGACTTGAAGCAATTGCACAACGTTGGTCCAGAGACATTGACACAGGACATTGAGTCTATCAAGAAAGATATCAAGGCTGCTAGATTGGGTCTTAGTGAGATCACAAATAACCACCTTGCTGTCTCCAGATCCGTCCAGTCTGTTAGATTCCTCCCACTTCACTACATCCTCAACACAACGAACAAGACTGGTGCTCGTGGTTACGACGCCGAGAACCCAACCTTGCCAGGACTTGAACTCCCATTGCCACGTTTGGGAATCTCTTCACTCAAGCTCAAGTCTTTGTTGAAGAAGAACTCTGTTCCAGTTCCAGTTGCTAGAGAACAGTCCACTGTTGTCCTTGTTCAGTCAGGAATTGCCTCTGGTGGTAGACCAGAAGTCCTCAGATTGACTGGTGGTTCTAAGACTTCGAAGCCAAGTTGGGTTCACTCCAACTTCCAGCTCAACCAGGAGCGTGAGGCCATCCAGGGTGCTGTCCAGTTGATCCAGCTTGGTCAGGACAAGAGATTCGGTATCAACATCAGAGAGACTCAGCCTTTAAAGCTTACGAACGTGCTTGAGGATAAGAGTGGAAAGGTGGATAGAATGGCATTGGATTAAAAAAACAAACTAGGTCTATAATAGTTACTGCATTTTTGTACAATAGAGGTTGTAATGATCATGTTTAATAAGTTACCAGGAGTGTAGAGAAATCCCCGAAAATGGCCTAATCAGGAAATTAACCGGATCCGTGTTTCTCGAACAGACTGAAAAAAATCGCGTCGGCTCGTCGCAAAGTTTTCTATGGATACGCCATATTTGACGTGTTAGAACAACGATTCCCAGTGGTTTGAGACCTTCAACAATGTCGATCCCTGAGCCAGTTTCCGCTTTCATTAAACAGTTCCACAAGGCGTACTTGGACAACAACGTCTACGAGCTCCACGGCTGCTACGAGTCCCAGTTCAACAAGCTCACAGAACAGCACTTCAAGTCATCAGCATGGCCATCTCCTTCTGATATCAAGGACCTCGTCAACAATGACCAGGTTTTCCTTGTCCTCTACTCTGAAGTGTACTACAGACACGTCTATGCCCGTCTCTCTCCTACTTTGGAGCACAGAACCGGTTCCTACAACAACTACTGTAACTTGTTCAACCTCCTTCTCAACAACGAAGATGGTCCAGTTGGCTTCGAGTTGCCAAACAAGTGGCTCTGGGAGATCATTGACGAGTTCATCTACCAATTCAACCAGTTCGCTATCTACAAGTCTAAGCTCATCACCAACAAGGAGAAGAGTGACCCAGTTGAGCTCGCATACGTCATGGAGCACGGTGAAGTGTGGAGCGCTTACTCCGTCCTTAACGCTCTTTACTCTTTGATCGGAAGATCCCAGATTGTTGAGCAGCTCAAGACTAACAAGAACTTGGGTGCTGTCACAGATGTTGCCGTTGCCGGTGAGTACGGTGTCTTGCCACTTTACAGAAACTTGGGTTACTTCTCCATCATTGGTCTTTTGAGAATCCACACATTACTCGGTGACTTCACCTTGGCCTTGAAGACTATGGAGGACATTGACTTGGATAAGAGAGCTTTCTTCACCAAGATCCCAGGTTGTCACTTCACCACATACTACTACGTTGGTTACTGTTACCTCATGTTGCACAGATACTCTGATGCCATCAAGACTTTCTCCCACATTCTTCTCTACATCTCCAGAACCAAGAACATCTCCAAGTCTGGTCAGTACGATGTTGTTTCCAAGAAGACCGAGCAGATGTATGCTCTTTTGATCATATTGGTTGGTCTCTGTCCAACAAGACTCGATGATGTGTTGTACCAGGGAATCAAGGAGAAGTTC
The DNA here is from genome assembly GCA_030580135.1 of Petasospora easanensis. Taxonomy (NCBI): domain Eukaryota; kingdom Fungi; phylum Ascomycota; class Saccharomycetes; order Phaffomycetales; family Wickerhamomycetaceae; genus Petasospora; species Petasospora easanensis. The sequence continues at coordinate 32,906 of JAKTSI010000087.1, read as the reverse complement.
AACGAGAAGTACTTGAAGGTCACCAGAGGTGGTGAGGAGTCTCTCAGTGTCTACGAGGACTTGCTCAAGTTTGCTTCACCAAAGTTCATTTCTATTTCTATCTCTGAGAACGGGAACGACCCAATGGCTATGCACTTGAAGATCTTCATGCTCAAGGTGAAGCCAATCGTCTCTGTCCAGAGCTTGAAGCCATACCTCTCATTGTACTCTAAGCTCGAGGCCCCAAAGCTTGCTAAGCTTCTTGATGTTAGCGAGGAGGAGCTTGTCTCAATATTGTTGACTTACAAGATGAACAACAAGCAGATCAAATGGACTGAGGGTGAATTGCTCGATGGTGAGTACGTTCCAGTCAACGACTTGGACATCTCACTTACCGAAGAGGAGGGAAAGCAGTTGATTCAGGTCAAGGAGGGTAAGAGCGTTAGAAAGTTTGCTGACTGGTTCATCAGAAACACAATCAAGAACTACGCTGTTCAGGAGAAGATCAAGGCTTGATGTTGATGGGAATTGTAATGATATAAGGGGAGATGTCATGTCATCGGTTTTGCACGCACTTTTTTGTACACTAGGCTTAATATAGTTTTTGGAAAATTAAGAAACAATTGTAGTATTCGTCTATATCGTCTAAAATAAATTAGGTGAGGTACTCATCTTCAGTTCTCACGTATTTGTTCTCATCCAAGTGAGAAACGAGTCTTCCCCATAAGGCATCACCCTTGGACATACACTCCTTGTTACCAACGAGGACGAGTCCATTTCTTGCTCTTGTCAAAGCAACGTTCAATCTTCTGCGATCTCTCACGAAACCAATGTTGTTCTCTTTGTTTGATCTGACACACGAGAACAGAATGAAGTTCTTCTCACGACCCTGGAAGGCATCAATGGAGGACACCATGATTCCCACAATGGTCTTAATAGTAGTTGGTTTCTTGTTCGTTAAGGAATCCTCATCAACTTCTTCTTCAATGGCTTCATTGTTTGGATTGATCAAAGAATCCTTTTGGATCACAGAAGCAATCAAATCTCTCTGGGCAGAGTATGGTGTAATGACACTGATATCCTGTCTGTCAACATTCTTGGAATAGATCAACTGCTTGATAACCTTAAGAATCATCAAAGCTTCGCCTTCATTGGTATATGTGTATCCACTGCCTCTGTTTCTCTGCCAGTTGGAAACCTTGGACTCTGGGTACTTGTTACCACAATCAACAAACGTCAAAGGATCAACACCAGGATAATAACGGTCCTGAGCAGTGACACCATCAGTGAGCATGCTCTGGTAGAACTCCTTGATTGGGAACTCTGAGATCTGTGGATGCATTCTGTATTGAACGTTGAGCATATGTGGGTTCTTATAAGTGTCATTCTTCAAGACCCTTTCAAACATGGACTGCTCCAAGTATGGAACCTCTGAGAATGAGGACAACTGCTTGTCATCACCAACAAAGATGAATCTATCAACACCTGGCATACTCAATGGAATCAAAGTTGTAGCTTCAGAAGACTGTGTGGACTCATCCATGATCACAACAGGAAGTTTCTTGATGTTCTTCAATTGATAACCACCAGCAACGACTGTAGTGGTGAAAATGACTTGTGCTTGAGCAACGAGTTTCTCAGTGATGGTATTTGAAACACTCAACAACTTCTTATATGAGTTCTTACCCACTGGAGCTCTGTTATATCTCAAGTCCAACAAGACGTCCTTGAAATGCTGCGGCAAACGAGATTGGACTTGATGATGAAGACAAATATCAGCCAGGTGATGCTTCTCGTTATATTCCCTCTCCTTCTCAGTAGATACAATTCTCAAGATTGTTAAATCCTTGTCTTCTTTTAACTTCTCTGCAATGTTATCAATGGCAATGTTTGACTGAGCCACAACCAAGATTGGGAAAGTTCTCAAGTTACGTAAAAGCTGGAGGATAATCTCATAAATGGTAGAGGTCTTACCAGTACCTGGAGGACCTTGAAGAACAGTGATGGCATTATTCAAGACGTGTTGGATAGCAGAACGCTGGGAATCGTTGAAAGTCGGTCTTGTGAAGTTGAGTCTGTTGTTGAAGTTCAACTGTTTGATTGGCTCTTTACCAAGAAGCATCTTGATAAACTTTGGATTCTCAATTCTTGCCATTGCAAACAAGATTCTGCTCATGGTTGGAGAGCCTGGGACAATGGAAAGAGTAGTAGATCCAACAGGGAAGTTCTGTGCGTTGTTCCATTTGTAAAGCTCAAGAAGAAGTTCAATCTTTTGACCACCTCTCTTGACCAAGTTAAGATCCTTAACGAAACAATCCCAGATATTGTCCTTATCATTCGAACGAGCAACAAAGATAGTTTGATTAATCGAGAATGGCAATTTACCGAGCTTTCTCATCTTTGGAGAGACCAAGTTTTCAATCTCTTCAGTGTATGGAATCGTCAATTTGAAGAGACTCTTATTCTCAGCATGGAACTCAGTGGTGAAGTTGGTGATTGGTGTCACTTCAAGGTATTGCTCCAAGTATAAATGGAAACACATCTCCTTGAAGTATTCATCAAGCGTGTCATAGCTCAACTTTGGCTGATTAGCGAGATACTTTGGAATATGATCAAGTTCCTCATGGTCATCTTCAGGATCTGGCTGAGGGACCTTAAGCATCGGCTTTTCTTTCTTCGTTGGCTGAGGGGCTGGGGAAGATGAAGCTTGTGGCTTCTTGTCCATCTTCTTGTCGTTCTTCTTGGATGGTTTGGAGTCCTTCTTATCAGACTTAATATCCTTCTTGCCCTTCACATCCTTCTTAGCATCCCTCTTGTCAGGGTTTGGTGCAGCCTTCTTTTCATCTCTGATATCCTTCTTTAGATCCTTCTTGACATCCTTTTTGGTATCCTTGAAATCCTTTAAAGTCTTCGAAGATTCCTTTGGCTCCTTCTTTTGGTCCTTCTTCACATCTTTCTTGACATCTTTGACATCCTTCTTGACATCTTTGGTGTCCTTCTTGACATCACTCTTAGCATCCCTCTTCACATCTTTCTTCACATACTTCTTCACATCCCTCTTAACATCATCCTTCTTTTCTGTCTTTTTGTCCTTCTTGACTTCCTTATTCTCACTCTTCTGACCTCTAGGACCCAATGGTGTAGCATTTGCACCAGATGGTCCGGAGATGTTAACATTCTGCAAACCTCGTGTAACTCCATTCACAGAGTTATTGCTTCTTGATTTTGGAGTGGAGGATCTTGAAGGAGTATTTGATTTAGAAGATCTGTCGTTCTTCTTTGAATCAAATCTTGATTTTTTATCATTGACTGGTGGCTTTGTTGGTATTGTTTGCACTGGAGTCAAACCCTTTTCATCTTCAGGTCTTGATTTTGCAACATCACGTTTAGACATTGCCTGGAAAGACCGTAGAGAAACATTGTTTTCACTTGGAACATTCACCTTGACTGGTTTTGGAGGCCTGACTTTTCTTCCTCTACGACCTTTTCCTCTACCTGCTTCTCTCTTTCTCTTGAACTTCTTACCACCATCGGTCTTGACATGTTCCTTGATTCCCAGCAAGACATATAAGAAGTTCTCATCCAACTCACTCACAAAAGTTCTCTGTAGGTTCTTTTCCTTGATACACTTGTAACATGCGACGAACTTTGGGTCGTTCTTGTCAACGGAGAGATGAGCATCGCTATCACAGAGAGCACAACTCAAGTCACGGACTTTGATGTAATTGGGCACGTTCTTAAGAATCGATCCGTTCTGTAGTGTGTACTGTGTTCCAGGCTTCTCTTCCTCTTTGTTAAAACACATCTGGCAGAGCATTGCCATATCTTGTCCACCGTAACGTACGATGACGAGTGTGTGGATGTTGGTGTCCTGGCACTTCTCACACTCGAGAGTCTCCTCTGTCGGGCCGTACACGACGGCTCTGTGACGCGTAGAAGAAAGATGTTTCATCATCTCCTGGTCACCCAGACTCTCTGAGCATGTTGAACACTGGAACTTCATCGTTGTTTGTGTAGTTTGTGTAGCAGAGAGATGGGCGGCTCCCTCCGAACAAATCTTTTGGTGAGCAAAAATTGATAAGGGGCAACATCCAACATCTGAAACATTCACACTCCCCTACAAACACCAAACACACCACACTGCACTACCACAAACAAGCAGCCACACACGCAGAGAACACAATGCCCAGGTACAGGTGCCCCACGTGTAAGTTCACGTCGGGCTCCAGGCCAATGACACAACATCTCATGAGCACAGGGCATTATTCCGTTATCAGTGACGTTAAGGACTCCATTGTTAAGTGCCAGGTGTGCCATCATACGCGTGTCCATGATCTAGTGCTTTATCAACTAGGAACAAAGGATATGATGCTTCTATGTGATGTCTGCTCTAAGTATGAGGTTGATAAGAGTGAAGTGACGTCTGTTCTGACTCTCTATGAAGGTTTTATGCTCAAGGAATTGGATCTCTACTATATGATGGAAGAGAAGGAGTGCCCAGCATGTGGCGGTTCAGACTCTTTTATGTTTTTGAAAGGCGGAGGACCTAATGATGGACTCTGTGAGGATTGTTTTAAATTTACTGAACCCAGTATCTTTTTAAAGAGAGGCGACAAAGGCTACTTATACAAGTTCGCAAACAATAAGACTCTCAAGAAGAAGATCCTCAAACGCTCAAAGAAGACACCCCCAAAGGCAGCACCAAAGCCCCCAAAGAAGATATCATCAGATGCATCATTATCAAAACAGAATATCAAAGTGGGAACGCAAGAGCCTCTTCCAACTCCAGATCGTTCTTCTTCCGGCCTTGATGAGATCGCCACCAAGATGAACGTCTTATCACTTCAAGATACCTATTCCGGGCCTGAAAGCATGGCACAGCCTTCCCGGCTCATTGACAGGCCCCCAAGGAAATACAATCGGAAACCTATGTCTCTTGACGATTTTAATCCGTATTCCAAGATGGAGATGAAAAAGTTTCGCTCAGAGTACTTCCAAGAACTTGTTGAGTCACAAACTGCCTCATCAAATCCAAAGGAATTGATGTCTATGGAGGTGGACGAAATGGGTCATGTTCAGACTTTCAAGAAGCCCAAATTGAGATACAGTTCCTTATATGAGTATTACAACGAGCTCTGTGATTACCTATATTTGGAAGAGAGACTCCGCGATGAGGTGTTTTTTCCCACGTTGGTCCAGTATGACACTGAAAATGACGGTTCTTTCAAATTTGAGATACCTTACACTAAAAAAATTGATAGTATGGTGAGAAATAATTTGAAAGATTTTGACGTCCTCCCGTTCTTCCGTAACCAGTCTTTCTTTGTGGGCAAGAAAGATAATCCTTCAAAGGTGTACCATTGTTTTGTAAGTGCCATCAGGCTTAACAAAGATGGTGATACTAAAACCAGTATTGAAATTCTACTTGAAGCTTACTTCTGGAACAAGTCATTAAGACCACTTATTGGATTCACAGATTTGTTCTTTGTCGCTGGATCACCTCCTGTAACGAGAATCATGAAGGCAATGGTCACCTTGAGGAACCCACTGTTCACGAAATTACTATTGGGACATGAAAAGGTTTCTAGTGATGGAGAAAGAATAATGATGTCTGGTCAATGGGCTGCCAAACTCAATCCTTCACAAACCACCGCAGTGGAGCATGCATTGAGTAACAGTGTCACCACTATTCAGGGACCTCCAGGAACAGGCAAAACCACAGTGATCTACCGTATGATCATGGAGTTGTTGGCATATAAGGAATATCCAATCCTTGTTGTTGCTTCTTCGAACTATGCTATTGATAACATTGCTGAGAAGTTCTTAGAGGATGGGTATCCTCCATCTGAGATTTTGAGAATCACATCCAGGGCTAAGGAAGTGTCGTATGGAAGATCTCACAAGTTGGCCAGTATTTGTCTTCATCATCATGTGACTGACAAACTACCAAAAGAGTTATTAAAACTTCACAATGACTTGAAATTGAACAAGTATGTATACTTGGAGAAATATCAGTACCATAGGTACTGGAACGAGTTGAGGGCCGTCAAGCAGGAAATTATTGCCGACAAGAAAGTCATATTTGCAACAACAGTGGCTGCTGGTGGGCCCGAATTTGATATGATTTCAGAAGTTCCCGTTGTGATTATGGATGAAGCCACACAGTCTCCAGAAGCAGCATCATTGATCCCGTTGGGACTCAGAGGAGTGAAGAAGTTTGTCTTTGTTGGTGATGAGAAGCAACTCAGTTCATATTCTGAGATTCCATACTTGGAGCAATCATTGTTTGAAAGGATTTTGATGAATGGAACTTCAAATCCTTGCATGCTACAAACCCAGTACAGAATGCATCCAGAGATATCGGAGTTCCCGAACAGGCACTTCTACGACGGGCAACTTAAGGATGGTGTTACTGCTCAACAGAGAAATGCTGGTAATTTGAAACCATTGACCTTTGTCCACTGCATTAAGAGTGAAGAAAAGCTTATTGATACGTCCGAAAAGGGCCCTACTGGCTTGAACAGATCTTACATCAACCAGGTGGAAGCTGAGACTGTTGTTGCATTACTATGGGATGTCGTGAACAGAGAAAACTTCTCAAAGAGTGATTTGGCAGTCATTACTCCATATTCAGGACAGAGAGATCTCATTGCACAGTTGATCCAAAAGAGCAAAGATCTTAATCCTACAAATGCCCCAATTGAAGAAGACGTGGGAGAAGAGCTGGCATTGGGTTTCGTCAAGCCTGCCACAATCAAGATCATCGGAGATATCACGGTATCTTCCATCGATGCATTCCAAGGTCGTGAAAAGAAGTGTGTGCTTATGTCATGTGTGAGATCTAATAATGACGGGAAGTTAGGGTTTGTGAGTGATAGGAGAAGACTTAATGTTGCCTTGACTAGGGCAAAGTCTGCACTCATTATCTTTGGTGATATGAGTTGTTTAGTGCATCATAAGATGTGGAGGGAGTTGCTAACCCATTTGAGTAAGAAGAACTGCATTGTCCAGATATGATTGAAACGAATTTGCTATGAGACCACCAATTGTAGTAGTGCTGATGCCATGGTTTTGTGTGCTCATTGTTAATGTTGATCCAGATGCGGCCGGTTCCGGGCCTGTGACGGATGAACCCGGAGAGAGCCCTCACACAAACGGCCATACAAATTACAATGACATCACACGACGGGAAAGAGATGTCTATAGCATGTTCGAATCTCTGGATGCCAAGTCAGATATCTCGTTAAACCACCATACAAAAATAATAAGCACAGGGAGAAGAAAAAGGGGACCTGATCATCTTATCAGCCCTTCGTGACTATGAGTCAAGAAGCCCATCATCAGATGCATCGACAGCGCATAAACTCTCGCAACTAATTGAATAAATGAATCAATATTTGAAACTACAAAAAGTTAAATAAATTCAACGAAATTGACCAAAAACTCGGAGCCTTTAACTCCCATTTTCCCCCACTGCTCTATATAAACTTCCGTGTCCGAGCTCGCAGAAGCCCCTCCGCGATTCCGGCCGGTCGTACGCCTTAGCAAAAAATTCCATCGCAGAACCCTTTCTCTCTTTCTCTTCCTTTTTGTAGGTGTTGATACTCGTTAATCATGTCACAGCCAGAGCTCAAGAAGAAGCCAATTTCCTTCTCCAACATCCTTCTTGGTGCTGGTCTTAATTTGGCTGAGGTCACAACCCTCGGTCAGCCTCTCGAGGTTATCAAGACCACGATGGCCGCCAACAGATCCCTTACACTTCTCGAATCTGCTAAGGTTGTCTGGTCCCGTGGTGGTGTTCTTGGTTTCTACCAAGGTTTGATCCCATGGGCCTGGATTGAGGCCTCCACCAAGGGTGCTGTCCTCCTCTTCGTCTCCGCTGAAGCTGAGTACCAGTTCAAGAAGGTTGGTGCCTCTAACTTTGGTGCTGGTATCGGTGGTGGTGTTATTGGTGGTGTTGCCCAGGCTTATATGACTATGGGTTTCTGTACATGTATGAAGACTGTTGAGATCACTCGTGCTAAGCAGGCTGCTGTTGCCGGTGTTCCACAACAGACCTCTTTCCAAGTGTTCAAGGATATTTACAAGAAGGAGGGTATTAAAGGTATCAACAAAGGTGTTAACGCCGTTGCTATTCGTCAAATGACAAACTGGGGTTCTCGTTTCGGTCTTTCCAGATTGGCTGAAGATGCCATCAAGAGCTTGACTGGTAAGAAGAAGGATGAGAAGCTCGGTAACCTTGAAAAGATTGTTGCTTCTGCCATTGGTGGTGGTCTTTCAGCTTGGAACCAGCCAATTGAAGTCATTAGAGTTGAAATGCAGTCCAAGACAAACGATCCAAACAGACCAAAGAACCTTAGTGTGTTTGGTACAGCTAAGTACATCTACCAGAACAACGGTCTCAAGGGTCTCTACAGAGGTGTTGCCCCAAGAATTGGTCTTAGTGTCTGGCAAACCGTCTTCATGGTCGGATTCGGTGACATTGCAAAGCAGGCTGTTGAAAGACTCACTGGTGAGACCCCTGTTTCTAGCCACTAGACTATAGAAGGTTAGTACTGCATCCATATTCAATTCATTTTATAGACTGTTCTCGACACAGCTCGTAGAGGGATGTAGTCATGTTATAGATGCAGATACTGTGATTTACAGATATGTAGATACAACAAACGATGAAATTAACTTCTATATAACTCATTTAGGAGCCTCAACAATGTTCCAGTATGCATCAATCTCCTTTTCACAACTCTTTCTCTGTGCACAATCCCTCAAACTCACTACAAAGTCACCACTCGAGTAATGAATGTCATCACCTTCAGGCAACTCCATTGCGGTATGCAAACCGGCAATTGTTCTTGGTGGAACAATAGCCGTGCGTGCCAAATAAATAGGATGCCATTGAAGGATATGCGTCAGTGCTGATTCTGTGTTTCTTGGGAAGTTGTGATACGTTCTGAAGAGCTTATCGGACCAGAATTCAAGTAAGGTCTTAGCGACGAAGTCATTCTTAAGAACAAATGAGTTCAAGTTGATATCGGAACCAACCTGTGTGATGATGAGTTCAACGTTGGATGCCTTGGTGTTCTTGTATGTATGCACAACACCGTTTGGTGGAACAATTGGTTGATCACGAAGCATGATTGGGTCCAAAACCTTTGGATCAAGGAGGTATTTCACCAAGTCGATATCATAACGCATAATCATTGCGTCTTGGTCCAAATACCAGAAGTATTTGGCTTTAGGGAATGCATACATTGCTGAGCGCAAGAGGAAGATTTTTGCCCAATCCTTGTCACTTTGAGATTCTGAGAGGAATGGAAGGAATTCTTGTACCCAGCGGACATAGATACCGTATTTCTTCTTCTGTGCATAGTTGACACGGTTCTGAACAATCTTTGTCAAATGAGAGAGCTCATATTTCTCAAAATCAATAGCTGTCACGATAACAACCTCAGGGGAACGTGGTCCATTGAATTTCTGCTTACCATGATCCAAGAAGGACTTCTTAACCTTGAGCATTTGACTTGTGTTATCATCTGATTCAAGCTTGGAGTTCAATTTAGCGTCTTCGTCGTCAAATGCATCGGTAAGTAAATATCTCTTCTTACCCTGACCATCTGTCTGAGAGTTAAACAACCCATCCACTGTGAGTTCTCTCAACAATGGAGCATGTTCCACAGATGGGAAGATGAGTGAACTCTTTGTGAGAATATCAGATTTGTGCCAGCCATGAAGCTTTGTGTATCCCATAGAATTTGTTCTAGGGTTTGTTGATCCACCAAGACCAGAGTTGAAGATCAGGACCAACGCCACGATGAAAACACCAAAGAGAACGACGAGTTTGCGCCCGTGACGCTGCAGACGAAGCACAAAGGCGTTCTTCTGCGGCTTGAACTTGGAGTTGTACGGCAGCTGCATGGCGCGTCTTGGGGGTCCTAGGCGCTTTAGTTGATGTTGACACTTCACGTTAATCAGTTCATGACCTTTCAAATATTCGCCAAGGGGAGATCGAACGTGTTCGCGAAACCGCGAATCTTCAAATAGGCTAAAGCGGAAGGGTTAGGGAGCCCGGGACGCAGGGGCTGCTTAACCGTTCCGAATTAGGACTTCCGGGGTCCTCGGAACGCAAGAGTATGGGGGCACACCCTCATTATGGAGGGAATAGCACGCGTTTATGAAGGGATATCCACTAAACAAAATCGTGAATCTTCCATCCCGAACAAACCTTAATACAACCACCGGAACTTTGATGCAATTGCCCCACGTCCCCCACACAAAAGACTCATCCCACGCTTTCGGAATCGGCCTCCCGTATCCCCCCGCGAAATTTTGGAGTCGTTGGTGCACCGTGTGATGGACTGATGCCAAAACTTCACCCTTTCTCCAACTTTTCCTTTCTTCTTAACACTACTTTCTCTACAAGTCCCACAACACGGATACACCAGAAAGCAATGCTTAAGTACGCTGTCCGTCCAGGGTCGCTCGCCGCTTCCCGTAGAGCCATGGCTCTCAGAACAATGGCCACCGAGGCCACTCCAGCTGAAGACGAGCTCGTCACCATTGACCTCCCAGCTTCCTCCTTCGAAGGTTATGAGCTTGAGGTTCCAGAATTGAGCTTCCAGACCTCTAAGGGTACCCTCCTCCAGATGTACAAGGATATGATTATCATCAGAAGAATGGAGATGGCTGCTGACGCCCTTTACAAGGCCAAGAAGATCAGAGGTTTCTGTCACTTGTCTGTTGGTCAGGAGGCCATTGCCGTTGGTATCGAGAATGCTATCACCAAGAAGGACACCGTCATCACTTCCTACAGATGTCACGGTTTCACTTACATGCGTGGCTCCCCAGTCCAGGGTGTTCTTGGTGAGTTGATGGGTCGTCGTTGCGGTGTCTCCTTCGGTAAGGGTGGTTCCATGCACATGTACACCACTGGTTTCTACGGTGGTAACGGTATTGTCGGTGCCCAGGTCCCATTGGGTGCTGGTTTGTCCTTTGCCCACAAGTACAGAAACGAGGACAATGCTACCTTCACTTTGTACGGTGATGGTGCCGCCAACCAAGGTCAGGTCTTCGAGGCTTACAACATGGCCAAGTTGTGGAACTTGCCATGTATCTTCGCCTGTGAGAACAACAAGTACGGTATGGGTACCTCTGCTGCCAGATCCTCCGCTTTGACTGACTACTACAAGAGAGGTCAGTACATCCCAGGTTTGAAGGTCAACGGTATGGATGTCTTGGCTTGTTACCAGGCTTCCAAGTTCGCCAAGGACTGGTGTATTTCCGGTAATGGTCCATTGGTTTTGGAGTACGAGACCTACAGATACGGTGGTCACTCCATGTCTGACCCAGGTACCACCTACAGAACCCGTGAGGAGATTCAGCACATGAGATCCAGAAACGACCCAATTGCAGGCTTGAAGCACCACTTGATTGAGTTGAACATTGCCACCGAGGAGGAGATCAAGGCCTACGACAAGGCTGCCCGTTCTTACGTTGATGAGCAGGTTGAGCTTGCTGACGCTTCCCCAGCTCCAGAGGCCAAGATGTCCATCTTGTTCGAGGACATCTACGTTCCAGGATCTGAGGTTCCAACTTTGAGAGGTCGTATCTCTGATGACACCTGGGACTTCTCTAAGAACGACTTCGCCCACAAGGTTTACTAAATGAGCGAAATCATTCTTTTTTCTTTCCTTTTATTGATGACCTTACCAACTTATTATACGACTCCTTCAGATACACCCCAAAGGGTTTGTCGCTGGCTAATGACGTCCTGATTTATTATATGCAATGCCAACTACAAATTGATATTCCCTTTGAATAAAATTGACAAGTATTTCATATTTCATGTGGATCGTTGTAGAGTTAGAGTTCTGTGTAAATCGTGGGGGCTACCCATTCCAGATCGTGCACAATCATGATACATCTTGATAACGTGGTGTCTTAACGCCATTTACATGTTTAGATGCAGTTGATCAAATCGGATGATATATAACAATTCCAAACAAAGAGCATTATACACTTGAATAAAAGTACCATGAACAACTATGAATGTCAAGTTAAGCGAATCGACTCTCCTCTAGTTGTATCCGTTCATACCGAAGTTATCTAAAAGCATAAAGTTTCATAAAAGTCATCCACTCATCTGTAATTTCATCTGTAGTTTGGTGGTCTCTCTTTCTTATTTCTAATCATTCTCACTTTCATCCAATCAATCGAATCCTTAACACCATCTCCTGTTCTTGCACTGATTGGTAACACTCTTGAATCTCTAGCACTTAGATGCTCAGCCATCTTGTTGAAAATTTCCTTGACATCTTCCACTTCCATTCTATCATCACAATCTTGCTTATTAGCCAACATTAGAATAGGAACATTAGACATTGTCTCATCATTCACGATACCTAACAACGTATCTGAACATTCCTCAAGCCGTGACTTATCAGTAGAGTCTATGATGAAGATGATTCCATGACAATGCGCATAGTACTCCTCCCACATGGAACGCAACGTTTCTTGACCACCTAGATCCCAGAACTTGATAGAGATCTTATCAATGTTGATATGTGTCACTGGAGTACGTTAGTATTCAGATCCACCAAAGTCCCAAAAGGGTTAAACTCACCATTTTGCCCAACTGTAGGATGTATTCTCTCTGGCGGCGTTACCTTAAGATCTGTGTATAACGCCTTGATTTTCTCAAAGAATGTCTTGAATGAGGGTCAGTAACACGTTCATCAATGAGGAATAAGAGAAGAAGACATACCGTTTTACCTGCGTTGTCAAGTCCAAGGATGAGCACAGCGTACTCCTCCTTCATGGTGTAACGGGCGTAGAGGCCCTTAGCGAGATGGAACATTGCACCAAATTGAAAGATAGATAAAAGGCAAGAAGGTCTCCTTCAAATAAAGCACGAAGGCCACACAATTGTCGAGCAGTTGAGAAGTTTCAAGGCTTTTGAAAGGTGCCAGCTGTCTCCCTTCTAGGCGAAATATCGAACGAGTTCGCGAAAAAAAAGCGCGAAAGGGGAGCCCCAAGTCATAGACATATGGTTTCTCTTTAGATTGTGGGGAATATAGTTCGTTGATTTTGTTGGTATTTGTGGGATTGTATAGGTGTATCTATAGTTATCATGGTTCAGAAATTTAATCGGAAAATTTAACCTTTTGTGCGATGTTATGCTGGAGATTAGACACTCGGAGTTTATCAAGGGCTTTTGCAGGTTCTGCAGGGGAAGCCCGATCTGATGAGGAACACATATTTAGCTTTGTTCCTTTAGAGAAATACTACTCATTCTTTGGGTTTTGAAGAGTGGATCACATCCTTATAGTTGCAGTAGGACTCTCATCTTTTAGGTTTCTTTTCACCTGGAGAGTACTAGACCGAGAGGTTGATGCGTCTCAAGTACTCTTCAAACTCCATGGGACTCATGAGAAGCTTCACCAAGGAGAACATTAAGGAATGATTGGACTGGATTAGCCACCCAATGACTTAATCACCTACCAAACACTGTCAAAATCAATTAAATATGCCGTTCATTTTTGAATCTTTCATTCCTCATCAGAATCATCATCACCACCATCTAACAATTTCTTCTCTGCCTCACTCTCCTTCTCCTCTTCTTTCTTCTCCTTCATTCTCTCAGTCAAGTAGATGTTCAAGTCATCTTGTAGACTTGTCACTTTAGCTCTTAACACGCCGAGATATGTGTCCTTGTGTGGGGATGGGGCATCCTTATCAACTGCACCTTTTGATAAAACGAAATCGGAAGGTCCTGTGGTTTTTCCTTGTGTGGTGAGTTGTGAAGGGTCAATATTTGATGTGATGAAGTCTTTAGTCACTCCTGGTGCTGTGTAGTGTGCAGACGGTGATGCCATTGTATGATTAATGCGATATGATATGGAGATGCCTGATTAATGGAAGTGCCTTTTGGAGCCAAGGAAGAACGTCAACAGCCAAGACAAGAAAAAAGTATGATGCAAAGGGCCTTTAAAAAAGACTTTCGAGGAATAAATACCAACAGCTGTTTGGTTTAAAGTGCAATATCTGGTGTAGAAAGAGTGTAGAAAGCTTTAGGTAAGTAGCTCTCTGACGACGAAGTTCGCGAAATCTCTCCCAAACAAAAATTTTTCAACGTGTTGACTACTTCAAAGCTCTTAAAACTAATCAAAATCACCAACTTTACGCGTCATTTTGCCATAATGCCATCTCATTTTGTCACTAACGACGCTCTCCACGACTCTGTGGTAGAGTACTCCACGTTGCTCGACCATTTCAACTCTACAAACGGCACTTTTGCTGAGAAGTTCGCCTCCTTCATCGTTGCCGACGACGAAGAGGATGATGTTGAATACTCCGAGGAACTCTACAAGTACGTTGCCACTGAGACTGCCCTCCCATTGTCACAAAACATCCCAGATAAGGATCTGGAGTCTGTTGTGAACCTTGCTGTCTTCATCATCTTGCAGCAGGACAATGAGAAGTCTGAGCCATTGATCAAGGAATGGTTCCAACAATTGATCTCCGCCCAGCAGTTTGGCGAGAGAGTCGAGAAGAACAAGAAGAAGACACTTAAGGCATTGACCCTTGTTTCTAACTTGTCCGCTGTTTACAACTACGACATCTCTTCTGATCTGAAGAAATGGATTTTGACACAGATCTTGAGCATCGTCATCATCCTTGATGACCCAAAGACCATCCAGCCATTCATTGCCACTGCTGAGGCTACCATCATTTCTGCCGATGCTGATGAGGAGTCTCGTGAGATCCTTGTGAGAGCTACTTGCATTTACACCAGCATTGATGAGCTTGAATCCCTCAGAGTTCTTCAATTGGCAGCCACTAAGATCCAACCACCATCACCAAAGCTCATTGAGGAGTTCATCATTAAGTCTCTTAACGCATCCAAGGCTCTTGACCTTACACACATTACATCCGATTCCACAATCACACAGAATGCTCCACAGCAGCTCGTAACGCTTGTCGAGCAGTACCACACATCATCATATGCCGACTTTGCATCCACACTCTCCACAGCTGCTTCTCAGTACTCTCAGCTCAACACAGCAGTCATCTCTCAGAAGAACCAGTTGCTCACACTTCTCACATTGGCCCAGCAGTCTACTGTCTTGCCATACTCCACCATTTCCGAAAAGTTGCAGATCGATGCCTCCAAGGTGGAGCTCACACTCATTGACGCCATCAAGCGCGGAGCACTTGAAGGTAAGATGTCCCAGACACAGCAGGAATTCCACGTCTATGGTGTTAAGCTCATCGTGAAGAAGATCACCAACGATGACTGGAAGCAGATCAAGGAGAAGTTGCTCGAGCACAAGAAGTCACTCGCTGAGGTCAAGTCCCTCATCGAGAACGTCCAGAAGAAGAGCCAGAAGAAGAACTAAACGGGGAAAATGATCTTTTTTGTACACTACACAACGTAATCTCATGCACAATTTGAAAGTTAGCATCCTTCTTTTACAGAATTGTAATCTGTACCTACGTTTAATACAGACCGCATACACCCGAACACCAACCGCCCCTTTTCGCGAGATTGACACGCGTTTGAATTTTGACAACTCTCCACACATTTGAACTTTAGCATCTCCGCCACTCACACGACCAAGCGAAACCCTCTGAAGTGCTCACGTTACGATGTCCACGTTTGAGAAGGCATTGGACCAGTGGACCGCTGTCTCATTGCCCCGTCTCCAGCATGATCTGGATGCTCGCGGTGTTGAGATTCAGGAGCTGCAATCGTCCACGCTGGAGTCTAGAAAGCTCCTTGCATCCAAGACTAAGGAGTTCAAGAAGCTAGATGAAGAGCACAAGACAAAGGAGTTTAAGCATTTGCTCAAGAGTTACCAGCAAGAGGTTGATTCTCTCACTGAACGTGCAAAGACCTCTGAACAGGCTTTCTTTGAGGTGTACAAGGCTATTGCTGAACTACCGGATCCTAAGCCCCTCCTCGAGGCAAGTTTGGATTCAGTCATCGCTTCTCAGGAAGTACAAGAGCTCAGAGAGAAAATCGATGAGTTGCAATCCGAAGTTCTTAAGTATGCAGATTATGAGCAGCTCAAATCCAAATTATTGAGATTGGAACAGAAGTCTGCGGAGACACTTACAAATCGACTCAAGTTGCAAGAGGAGGAGTTGGCGGCTCAATTCAAAGAGAAAGAAGCACAATGGGCTCAAAAGGAAGAAGACTGGAAAAAGCAGATTGAAGATTTGAACACTACTGTTAAGGATCTCAAGACACAACAGAAGGTTGATAAGCTCAAGCTTAAAAACCAGCGCATCGCGCTTGGTGAGGATCCAGATGCAGATGATGAGGATACAACCCCTGTTGATGTTGCATCCACGGCCCACTCTCATGAGATTGAATCACTACGGAAGGCATCTGCCTCCAAGGACAAACGTCTTGCTCAATTGGAGTCTCGTAACACTGAACTTTCCCGTGAATTGACCAGAGCAAGATCTGAAGCGGAAGCTCGCGAGGCCAAGATTGCACAAGAACTTAAGCTCACTGAGTTGGAGTCTGAAAATGCTTCTCTTGTTGCTCAGCTTGAACGTGTCAAGACACAGAATGATATTGGTCAACGTACCAAGAGCTCAGAGATCTCAAACTTGCAGAGAGAGGTGAATGCCTTGACTTCAGAGGTTAAGGGTATGAAGGACAAGCTCGTACAATACAGAGACTACGATGAGATGAAGAAGGAGTTGAACACATTGAGAGCTATCTCTTTTGGTGGTGATGATGAGGAAGAAGATGACGAAGACGAACAAGATCCAGTGAAGAGCAGCTCTACACAACTTGATGAGATCCTTGTGCATCGTAACAAGAAGCTCACTGCTGAGATTGCGGACTTCAGATCCAAACAGGCACTGATGACTGATAAGATTACCCAATTGGAGAACGAGCTCAAGATATCCAAGAATGAAGCTGCTAAATTGGAGAATTTGAATGCTCAACTGGAAGGTGATCTTTCTCATTTGGAGAAGACTGCATCTAAGTATGACACGATGTCCATGATCTCTGGTATCACTCGTGCCACTACACGTACAGTTAGCAACAACAGACGTCTATCCCCAGCATCGTCCATTGCTGGTGGTGTCATTCCAGAAGATGCAGGCTCAGATTCATCTGCCTCTGTCCTTCCAATCATTACAGCACAGAGAGATCGTTTCCGTGCTCGTAACACAGAACTTGAGACACAGTTGAAGAAACAACAGTCACAGATCACAGAGCTTCGTGCACAGATTACAAAACTTAAGAAGGACAACACAGAATTGTTTGAGAAAACGAGGTACTTATCCTCCTTCCAAGGATCAGTACGCCGCAGCGGTGGTGATGCTGAAGCACAAGCAGCATATGATCAGACTTATGAGGAATC
Source organism: Petasospora easanensis (assembly GCA_030580135.1). Lineage (NCBI taxonomy): Eukaryota > Fungi > Ascomycota > Saccharomycetes > Phaffomycetales > Wickerhamomycetaceae > Petasospora > Petasospora easanensis. The sequence goes on along the minus strand of JAKTSI010000087.1, from coordinate 15,543 downwards.
ACTTCATCCATTAGCCAAGTTCAGACAACGTGAGCAGGAGCGTGTTGCATCAAGACTTTCCCCACTGGAGAGAATCTTCCTCAGTTTTGCTAAGGCTATTTTGGCTAACAAGACCAGTAGAATGATGTTCTTGGGATACTGTGTTGGATTGCACGGTGTGGTGATGTTAATGACAGTGTACGTCATGAGCTTACACGGCAGTCTTACACCGGACGTTGGTGTCAGAGTAGTCGAGAAAGCTGCAAAGGTGGGAAGTGGTGTCTGATTATATTCACTAAATTTTTATGACAATTACGCCTTGTAATGGTTGATGCGTAGGGATTGGGGTGTTCATGGTACCTCCCGGTAGAGATCACAAAAAGTTTGTTAGCGGTGCAACTTCTCCACGATTTAATTCATGGGGTTCTCTCCCTATACATTACGTCTTAATTCGAATACACGGATCTGTTTCAAATGTGGTATCTTTTAGAAATAAGTATCATACAAATCAATTCTTGATTACGTGTGGGTTTTGTACATTACAAACAACAGAAAAGCCTTCCAGAAAAGTATACAACCAAAATGCCAATCAATTTAAAATCCTTCATATATGTTAAATTTTCGTAGGGATTTCAAGAGATTTAAGCGGTGATACGCTTCTGAGCAGCCAATCTAGCCTGCTGTCTGGTGGACAAGTGAGCAACAGCCTTCTCGGTGGTCTTAGCAACGGCCTCCTCCTTCTCGGTCAAGACGAGCTCGATGTGGGATGGGGAAGACTGGTAAGCGTTGATTCTACCGTGAGCTCTGAAAGTTCTTCTTCTCTGCTTTGGAGCCTGGTTGACCTGGATGTGGGAAACGTACAACTTGGAAACGTCAAGGCCCTTAGCGTCGGCGTTGGAAGCGGCGTTGGTGAGCAAGTCCTGGACGAACTTGACAGATTTCTCTGGCCATCTAGCCTTGGTGACACCGAACTCCTTACCCTGGGCGGTTCTACCAATGGAAGAGTTGAAACGTCTGAATGGGATGGCTCTGTCGTGGGTCAAGACCTGGGAGAGGTACTTCTGAGCCTTCTCGAGTGGCCAGCCGTTGATGGCCTGGGCGGTCTCTCTGGTGTTCTTGTAAGAAACACGCAAGTAGGAACCACGAGCGGAAGCAGACTTGGCTGGGTTGGTGGAAGTAGCGCCGTAACGGACCATTGTGCTTGGATGTGTTGGTGGTATTCCTATGTGTTTGGTGATGGAGTGTGTGAACTTTGGAAAACTTGGTGAAAAAAAGCGTGAGACAGCACTCCGCGAAAGGCCAAACTTCCTGATCGGGGAGTTTTTGGGTATTTTTGCACCTTCAGCGACAAGTTCGCGAACCCCCGAAATTCGCGGGTTTTTCGTTTGAATGCGCGTTGTCTCCGCGAATTTGTGGTGTGTGGGTGTATCTGGGCTTAATTTTCCACCGTCACAAACTTGGTGTTGGGATGTAGGGTTGAATGTAAAGTCACGTGTAGGGCATCCACGTTCTCCAGCTTATCGCGCTTGCGCCCCCTGCCCGCAATTTATAAAATTCACGTCAAACCTTACAAAGAGGTGAACACGAGTCACTCCACAATAGAAACACACGTCCAGAGATCATCGTAATGCTTGTGCCACTTCTCTCTCTGGCCCTCGTGCCATTGGCTTCGGCTCTCAACTGTGAAAAGGGAGATCTCGCATTGTACAAACTACAAGAGTACTTCTCAGAGGTATCTGCGTACTCAGTCGTGACGGATACACCGCCATCAAAGACAAACATGACGTGGTTCCTAAACCTCTGCAATGAAGTTGAAGTGATCAATGACGATTGTCCTAAGAACTCCCAGATCTGCGGTGTCCAAACAGTGCTCCTTCCGGGTGAACGGCCTATCAAGACCCAGGTAATTGCATACGGGAATGGGTTGAACTATGAGGTGTCAGAGGCCAACAATACAGATGTTGTTGTGACATTAGACGAGACGAACTGGGGATCCAATTCTATTGGTGCATCATTGGAGTTGCATTGCAGTGAAAAGGAGGAAGAAGCTACTATTGAATGGGACCAACAAAACCAACTCGTGGTACATTGGTCTACACCTGCCGCTTGTATGAAGGACTCATCCAAGACACCACCTTCCAAGGACCCTAAGGAGAAGAAGCCACATAATAAACCAGAGGACTCATGGGGATGGTTTACATGGTTCTTCTTTATCTTTGTCATTGCCGTTGGAGGATATATCATCTTTGGTGCCTGGGTTACATACACCAGATCTCCAGCTGACCTTCAAGATGCTGTACATGACTTCTCAGACACATTGAAGAACCTCTTTGGGGCATTACCTGGGTTCATCTCCGAGATCATGGAAAAGGTGTTTGGATCCAACAACAGAGGTGGATACAGTGCAGTCTAAGCTTACACATAGGTCCTCTTTTTTCTTTGGCGTAATCTATAATCTAGTCAAAAAAACTGAGCTACACTTCGAACTCTATGTACAGATCCTTTTATATTCAGCTTTACTGTCTTTCGTTGTAGGCCAAGATAGCAGCAGAGTTGATATTTCTTCTAATATCCTGGTAGTCAACGTCATGTGTGTCCTCAACTTCACCCCATCTTTCAGTCTGGTAGATAACTTCCAAAGTAGCAGCCTGTGCGATGTCCTCCATAGTACGTGGCTCAACACCTTCACCAATCTGACTCTTTGCCCTCAAGACCAAGATACCAGAGATCAAAGACTTTGCGGAGAGTGTGACCTTCTCCAAAGCGACAAGATCCCAGTGACTCAACTTCAACAACCATTGACGAGCAGCCTCTCTAGTAGCATCAGGCTGAACGTTTCCTCTAAGACCATCTCTGTCAGAGTCAAGGTATGTCAATTCAGAACCAAGAAGCTCCTCGATTTCCTTGATGATTGGTCTGTACTTCTCCTCTTGAGCCTTACGCAAACCACCTTCAAACTCTGCAGCTGGGGAGAACACGAGTAATGTATCAGTATCCAAATAACGCAAGAGCATCTCCACAATATCCTCCTTTTTACCAACCTTGACGATATCATCCTCCTTACCAGAAGAAGCGGTAGTCTCAAGATCGACAGCTCTAGAAGCGAGCGATGTAAGTGGCAAAGAGTGTGTCTTGATAGTCAACGATGGAAGAGATGCCCACTCGTGCTGGATCAAATGAGCAAGCATACGCTTTTCCTTAGGGATAGCGAGTTTGTTACCCAACGGTGTTCTCAATGGCTTGGAATCAAGCTGGATCTCATAGTGTGTTTCCGTTGGATAAACATCAACAGTCTTCCAGAACTTCTTCAGTGTCTTTGCCAACTTGTTGGTCTCGGAGACGGTGTTGTGCTCAATGGTGGTGTCACGGCCCAGGGGAGAGGAGCCTGAAGTGGCATATGATCTCACCTGAATAAGACCAACTCTGGTACAAACGAGGGATCTGAGCATCATCCTGTTGGAATTGTTGGTGAAGTTGGTGAAGTTGGTGGTTTTGGGTGGCGGAATCAACTTCTCCGGATTTTTTCAAGAAAAAGATCAACACGCGTATCAACTACGTGAACACCAACAAGGAGGGAAGTAAGAGAATAAAGTAAAGGACAGCAAATATCCACAATGTCTATGAGTCAAGAATCATTGCAGAAAGTGAGTGATTTGGTTTGTTTATATGGCTTCAATGTACTAACCATTCACAGCTCCTCATTGAGATGGACGCACAACTCCAGAAGAACCAACAGGATCTTCAAATGGTCACACAACAGATCAACCAGAAAGAAATGGTATCCAGAATCGGTACTGCTACACTTAAAGAACTTGAACAGAACGGATCAGCGAACAACACCGTCTGGGATGGGTGTGGTAAGATGTTCATTAGCACAGATATCAAGAAGTTCGAGGATAACATCAAGGAAGACCAAAAGACATTGCAAGAACAGACAAAGGCACTCAATATCAAGAGAGACTACTTAAAGACAAGTGTCGAGAAGACTGCTAAGAGCATGGAGGCTATTATTACAGGAAAGCCAATAAACTAGGTAACGATCATTGTACATGTATCAAACGTTATAGATTTGGTAACACTATTAATAAACCAAAATTTGTAGCAATTTATTCAGGACAGAAGCTCAGCAATTTCCTGACACTCCTTCTGATTTCTGAACTCAATCAAGTAGTTCAATTCTTCACCTTCCTCTCCAATGCTTGCGAATCTGAGACCGGACTTACCCAATCTAGAACACAAAGAGTTCTTCACCAATGACTCAACATCCTGATGGGCAGAGCACTTGATCAAGAATCTCGAGTATTGTGGGTTGCTCACACTCGAAGACAAGGAGAACTTACCCATGGACACAGGAATCCAGTCACCATCTTCATCCTGCTTATGCAATCTCACCTTGACGTGGTTCTTCAAGAGCAACTCACCAAGAGCACCACTCGTTGTAGTCTCAGCAGACTTGAAACTGAGTGTAGAGTTAGACTGTGTCTGAAGTCCGTACATCTTTGGTGGTACAAACTCCTCGATCAACGAGACACTAGACATACTGGTGGAATTGGATGGCTTGTCAAACAATAGCGTACTTGAGCTTGAGATGGTTTCTCTCGTACTGTTACCTGAATCGCTAACCTGCGATCTCTTGAACTCCTCTCTGATAACATTAGCAGCCTTGGAGTTCACACAACGAAGTGTAAGGATCTGGATATGCGTGCTCTCCAAAGCCTGTGGACACCTGATCTGAAGATCCAATGCAGATGACTTGGTGATTGTGGTATGTGGGTTGCTCATTGAGATGAACATATCTGGAACCTCAGATGATAAGTCAGTGAAGACCACCATTGTGCTCTGTGTGTTGTTGTGCATGAATCTGATCTCATTACGGTGTGGGTGACCAATGGACTGCCACTTGTTCTGGGCCCAACGAGAAACGACACATGAGTTGGTAAGAGTTTGAGAAACGGTTGAAGTGGACAACACCTCTTCTTCCAATTGACTGAGCTGTCTCTCTTGCTTATTTGCCTTTGGAGAAACTGCAGCAAATGGAGCTGGCAATGCTGCGGTTGTGTTCATGTTCAAGTTCTGAACAGATCTGTGAAGAGAAGCCATTGATGCAGGCTCTTGCTTTGATGCAGACTCAATGGTAGAGTTGGATGTTGATTTTGGTATTGATGATTTGGTAACAATCTCAAATGCTGGCTCGTCATTCTTCTTACCAAATAAGCCAAAGATGGATTTTCTGCGCTTGGATTTCTCCTTCTTCTCTTTCTTCTCCTTTTTCTCCTTCTTAGAACTCTTAAGCGATGGTGATGAACCAGATCTGGATGTCGACTCACGAATCATTGGAGGTCTTGAGAGATCATTAACAGACTGAGCAAACTCCTTTGTCAATTGAACTGAACCTTCTGAATGCTTGAAAGTTGGAAGAGAGACAACAGAATCGTTCTGAACATTCAGTTGCTTCCTGATATTGAGCGGTTGAACAGGAGACAAAAGCTCTGGACTCTTTAGGATATCAACAGTGAATGCCTGAGAGACACCCTCTGTGAACTCTTGAATATTCTCAAGACGTGAAGAGTCCGTGCTTTGAATCTCTGGTGTAGGACTCTTGATAGCAGCTGGAGGCGGTTGCAAATCCGTGTAATCGTTGATGGTGGCCAAGTCCTTGTTGGATGCACCGAAGTAGTTGCCGACATTGCTCAACTTCTGGGACATCTGACTTCCATTACGAATGAGAGAGTTATGCTTTGCGAGAATTGGACTGGATTTTCTCAAAGTGGAACCCATAGTCTGATGCTCTGTGTGAAGACCAAGACCAACCATGCCGTTCTTCAAAGTGGACAACTTAGCATGGCGATAGGCAAAGCTATCATCAACGTTATTGGCAAGTGCTTCGAAATGTTTGTTCCAGTGTGTCATCTGACGGTGATCTGGACATCTCAGCTTCAATATAACCCTATCACGTGTGAAGGAAGTACACTCAAGATCGTTCTGCTGTAATTCATAATCAGAAACTCTGAATGGTGGATACATCAAACTTCTTCCAACTGACTGAACAAGACAAATGGCAATCTTACCGTTCTTGAGTTTAAAGACTTCAACGAGTTGTTCACCAGCAGATGGCTGTTTTGGGTGGATAAGTTCGAACTCGAAGTAATCCCTTTCAAGAACATCCGAAAGCTTGAAGTATGCGACAGTGGAGGACAAATCATCATCGAGCTCCTTGACCGAGTCAAAGTGGACAGTGTTAAGGTCAACTCTTAGGTTCTGTTTCTCAACAACATCCTTAGCTGTATCCACAAGACGTTCGTACTGAAGAACAGTGTTCTCTGGAACAAGCTCCAGCTTCTGTGCAGTCTTGTAGAGTTGGTTGAGTCTCTGCAATGGTTGCTTACGAAGTTGAAGCTCCAATGGCAATGTATCACCTGTGTGTTCGTAGTGTGAAATGTAGTTGGAGTAAACAGGTACACCCCTATCCAACCAGGCGACGAGCGAGGCATATGAATCCCCAAAGTCCTCACTACACAGGAGATGGTTCAGTGTTTGATGATGGGCAATGAGCCTGCGTGTGGCACTTGTGAGCTGGGAAGTGGAGACCGGAGAAGACGAGGTGTTCTTCAACGGCGAGCATGATGCTAGGAGCTTTGAAAGGTGTAGACGGTATGCGTTTTCCGTGTGCTGAAGCTCCTCGAGAAGCTCGACGTCTCTGAGGGTCAGCATTGTAGGAATACCGGAAGGAATGACTGTGGGTGAGTGTGGTTTAGACGGTGAGCAGGTGAGAAGAAGGTGGAGTGAGAAGAGAAAAAAAGTTCAGAGTTGGGCACTCCACACCGGTTCCGAAGGGCAGCATCTCAATGTGATCCGTAGGGCCCTTCGGGGAGCTCCTTTGTTTACATTTCAAGGCTGCGTGACGCACAAAGGGGGGACGCGTCGCATCGCCTTTACGCGTCGATCATAGAGTTTCGCGCCTTTTTTGTGCCAGTTTGTGCCAGTTTGCGCCAATTTGCACATTTTCGCGCGATTTGACAGTAGTACGCGCAACGCGTCTCTTAAAATAAGGGCCCAGATCACTTACACACGCGTCCCTGGATTCTCTTTGTTAGACCTGGCTTTTGATATATATAGAGAGGAAATAATACCACCAGAGACAGACTATATTTGTACTCTTTTTCGAAGCGTCGAGACCTCTTCTTACCGGATTAGTATGACACAGATTTAGATGTATCACGTGACCCCTTCATTTGTGCTGCTTAAGCTAGCGATCTCTAGATTCAGCAGGTTTATTTAAAGATAAGACCATAAATCCAGAGCATCATGGTGTCTCAGTGCCCAACACTGGCCCTTGGAACTAAACGTGCCATGTCTGTTGATTGCAGAGCGTGCGATATGCCCATACTGGCCCCTTTCACACAGTCAATAGTCTTAAGTTCACTACATTAGCTTCTAACCGCAACTCGTCCCCGATTTAGACAATATACTAATACAGATTTACAAAACAAAAGATAACTTTCTTCACTCCCCTCAACCGGACCAGTAGCGATACGTCTGTGGAGTCTCAATGCTAATTGGCTTCGTGTCATCTGCAGTCTGACTCTCAATGGCCGCATCACTTGTAGTTGTTTCCTTCTTACTAAGGTCGAAGCCGGAGATTTCAGAGCGTGGTGGCTTGGCCATGATCTCGCTTGTAGCCATGATGAGCTTCTTCATCTGCTCGACATCTCCGTTCTCACCAGCATGGGCAGCAGCAGCAAGCTTGGAAAGCACCTGGGTACTCATCTTGGTAAATGTGAGTCTATCCAAGAAAAGGTCTTCCTGTTGCTTCAATAATACACGCTTCTCCAATTCAAGTTCTCTCTGGATGATATCCAAGCGTTCCATCTTCAACTCCAACTTGTTCAACTGTGTGTTCACAATGGCACTCGTAAGTTTGTTCATCTCAATCTCTTCAAAAGTTCTGAAAACGTGAGAGCGGGCACCAATAGTAGCAAGAGCAGTGGTAGCACCTTCTTCAATAGCTGGTTTCTCCTCATCGGTAGAATCCTTCTTCTCGGCCTCCTTGGCAGCGGCGGCTTCGAGATCCTTCTCATCAACAATCTTGATAGCTCTCTCGGTGGCAGCTCTAACAACATCTGGATCAACAAGAGACACTAAAAAGGCAATGGTAGATAACACTGGATTATCAGCCTGTGAGAATGGGAGATATGGTGCATATTTCAATGGACCCAAATTGGCATTCTTATCACCGAGGTACTTATCCTCGATTGGCAACTTGAGGAACCGCACAATACATTGTTCAATTGTATGTGTGCCAACATGCTCTGCAATCTTTTCCCAATCACCTTTGAACTTGGCCAATCCTTCGAGAAGCTTCTTGATATCCTCCTTTGTCCAACCATCATTAATAGAATCCACAATTCTTGGCTTCTTACCATTAACCTCCTTTTTCTCCTCGCCATTCGACTCACCATTTACTTCTGAGCTTCTTTTCGTGCCAGTGATCTCTTTGAGCTTATCCAACTTGTAAGAGTCAACAGGTGGCTTGAACGATTCGAATGGGAAAAGACCTCTTGGGGCATCATAACTCACGTCATAATCTCCTGTGAATGGTGGTTCAATTGGCTTTGGCTTCATCTCCGCATCAACCTGGTAGTTGATTAATCCCCAACGTGACAAGAATCTGTGAAGACGCATAATCATACCGACATCACCAACGAGGCTTCGTCTAGCAGCGGTGACTGTGAGGTAATCGTTCGGGTTGAGACGGTAGGCGTTGATAAGGAAGTTTCTGTACTTGATATAAAGATGTGGAGATTTTGATGGGTTGGAGTTTGTGAAGAACTCTGGAAGTGATTCCTTTTCGATTGGATGGATAGTTTTGAAGTCAAACCATGATGCATAAGAAGGAATGACAATCGTGTGTGATTGTGGGATATATGGCTCATTATCATCCTTCTCTTCTTCCTTTTCAACACCATTGAGATTCTCATCTCCATCCAAGTCCTTTGTTTCAACCTGTTTATTCTCATCTTCTTCAATCTCTTCAGATTTGATTTTTGGCGTAACGGACTTGGTGGCAGACTTCCTTATCTTATCATCGGAACCCTCTTGGTTATCATTATTGTCTTCTTCCTCCTCTTCCTCATCATCGTCGTTTCCTTCGTAATCGTCGTCCTTAGACACGTCAGGGATCGAAATGTCACCATCGATATCAAGCTTCTCTTCTTCTGGCACCGATACCGTTGTAGTCGCCACAACAGGCTCAACTGATTCAACCTTTGGCGCCTCTTCAGCAGGTGGCGCCGACGATTCCTCTGTCACAGGAACATCTGTTTCTGGCTCAGGCAGTTGCTCTTCTGGCTGTGGTTGTGGTTGTTCCTCTTGTTGTTCAACTGGTGGGATGGACTCTGGTACAGCTGATGTGTCCTCCATGGAGGGAATGTCAGGGGTAGCGTCCGGCGCTGGAGATCCGAATTCAGACATTGTGAGTGTGTAGCAATTCCAGATGTATCCTCAGAGTCTTTTTGTCTATGGGTTCGAGTAGTGTGTTGATGTCTTTTCGGTTGTGTGTACCTCTGGGGCAAGAGAAAGGGCACGCGGCGGGTAGTGGATGGGGGTGTCACGCTCTGGGCCAATTGCGACGCGTCTCACGTGTCAACAAAAAAGAAATGGAGTGAAGATCGGAAAATCCGTTGATATCAGTTACGGAGAACGTCCGATTTTTCTGTTTTGTGTTGTGTTCCTCTCAGCCTTTTGGACTGTTGTTTACTTTGCCAGTTTTCGGAGGCTTCTTCAATCTGTCGCGCGAAACAAGCTCATGACTTCCTTTTCGGGAAGTATAGTTTAATTGTGGTGTATATAATGATCCACCGAGGCAGTATATTATTGGCTTAATGGCGTTAAATGGAGATGGAATTAGACCAAAGACCATGGATCAAGTGAAATAGAGATTGATAATACAGGATCTCATAACCCCCTAAGTTCGGAACATAATAGAACACACTTATACTCGAAGATATCACTTTTGCGCGATCTAGAATGACGTGCACTTCATCTCAATCTTCTCCATCTTTTTGCCACCTTCTATAACACACACCGTTATATTTCAGCCTGCACTTAAACAACAGGTCAGATTTATCCAAATATATCAGATCTCTAAAGGTCACATAAGGGAACACGAAACGCGAAACAAACTCTAGTTCCCGCCAGATAGAGAGAGCGCGTCACCCTTCGTCTTATCCAAACAATACTGCCAAGTTTATCCAACACAAAGAGGGAATCACATATATGCTCCGGGAATCATAGCAAGACCATACGATGAAAATATTCAAACACATCCCAAATCGACCGTTTACGCGATGTATTTCCCACACCAGACCTATTTATAATTCCACTTCAACCCTAACGCCACCTCCACACTCCGTTGAAGTCCCACCGATATCAGATCCAATAGAGAAGACCATAGATGATGTTAGTTTTGACCTTACAGAATCAGAGATAGAAGACATAACCACAAGTTCCTTCTTGAAAGATATCAAAATCTCCGACCCACGTTCCAAGATCCCATCCCGAGTCAAAGCTGTTTCGAAGTATGTTCCCTTGAATAAAGGGTATCTCAGCACTATCAAGTTCCCGGATGCACCTAGTCCATTTGAGGTGTACACATCGCCCTCGAACCCAGTGGGGAGAAACACGTCCAAGTTCCCGAGGTTATCCGTCACAAGACTCCTGACGCATTCGTGGTGTGAGTTGAGGATGTACTATGAAACGTACTCTCAAATGCCGATAGATGAGACAGAAGCTATGAAGCGTGGTAAGGAGACACACCTGGATTTGGAACTCGAAACCCATCCATTGGTTGATATGTCTGAGATTCTGGAGGCAGTACCACAGAAGCAGAAAACTGATGTCGATATCTTTTGTGAGATGATGAGGGAGAACGTTATGAGGATGGTTCAACTATTTGCACATGGCTCAGCTAGAGAGATATACGTCCATGGATATGCCAATAATGAAGGATTGGTACGTGAAAGGGAACCAACTGATAATGATACACTCATCACTGGAATTATTGATAACCTGGTGCTTAGATGCAGAGACCGCAACTTCCCGATTCAGAGTGGGTTGGCTTCATACACTGAAGACATGTCACTGTTCTTGACTGAAGCGGAACATCTTGTGAACCAGCACAGTGCTTTGTACGTGTTGAGTGTATGTGATGTTAAGACGAGAAAATGGAGGAAAGTACCTACACAAGAATCTGTGATTGAAGGTTCTAAACAGCAGGTGATGATTTACGAAGAGTTGTTGACCTCTTGCGACACGACTGAGATGTTTGTCAAATTTTGGCAGGAGCATTGTCATCGTAAAGGGATTGATATTGATGAACCAGTTACTGGAGAACTTGCACTCAGTTGGATATGTCTTGAAGATCTGTTCCTTCCTGATTTTGAACGCCTTCGTGATGGTGAGATCTCAATGGAGAACAATAGGGACTACGACCTTACGGGATTAACTGAAACCATCACAAATGACGAAGTCTTGGTTCAAGTGACCCCATTCTTGAAACCTTGGGCAACACCATTAACACCAAGATATTTCATAAATCAAATCTCCAAACTCTTTGCACTCACCTCAAAGCTTCCAGGTGGTGATCTTCGTGTTCAGTACTATTGTGGCACAGACATGTTCAAAGAACTCAGGTTCCCACTAGAGAAAGGCCGTGTGGATGAAGTTATTGTGGATGCAATGGAGTTCTGGAATGCTGAAAGACCTCCAATGCTGATGGAGAAGACGTATGGAAACATGAGAAGCAAATGTAATTTCTGTGAGTTTAGTGATTTCTGCTCATGGAAGAGAGACACTGAGGCACAGTTTGTCAGCAGACATTAACGAAACGTTATGATACTACGGAGCTATAACTTATTTAATAGACATGAACAAAAGAAAACATCATTAAAAACAGTATAATTAGATCTAGCATTTTCGTTAAGAATAGCAATAATGAATATGTACAGCTTCTGAGTACCCCTTTTCTCACTTCAGCAAATAGTACTTGGCCATCTCGTACGCCGTCCAGCAAATAGCAGTAGCTGGAACATTTGACACAATTCTTGGTCTGACACCTTGCCAGAACCCAACCGTTCCCTTCATCTGATAAATCATCTTTGCAGCACCGTAGAAAGAATCAACGTTTCTCACTTTGGTCTCAGCACTAAGGTTTTTCGTCTGCAGGAACGTCTTGATGCAATCCAGCGGTGTCGTCAGGGCAGCAGCGGCACCACCTGCAAGACCACCCGCTATGCAGTGACGGAGTGGGTCGTGATCTCCAGACGGGTTGATGAATTTGGTGGCTGATTCGTAAACGACAAAGTTTAATGCAGTGAATGGGATAGTCATGGCGATGGTTGTTGGGTAACTCGTATAGAAGGTACCGAGACCTTCTTTTCTGATGAGGTTCTTTGTAGTGTGCATGAAGTCTGCTCGGATTCCCACTTGTGCTGCCAGTTGCATTCTCTGCTTGATCACATCGAATGGGTTCATCAATGCTTCTGATGTGATTGTCGCCGATGCACCCGCAAGTGCCACTCTTAATGGCTGATGACCTTCTTCAGACTCAGATATCAGCATCTTCTTAACGTACTCATACGTTCCGAAATACACAGAATGTGCAGGACCAGCACCCAGGATGACACTGGATGTTCCTCTCCATAACGATAGCCATCCTTCAGTCTTGGAGATGGTGTAGACGCTGCGGAGGATGCCCTGTGTTCCTTGAGATGTGGAGTTGAGAGCTTGCATACGTGTCTTGAGCGCGTCGACTGGGTACATGACAGTGTGCTCCAGGATACCAGCGAGGGCACCGGCAATGCATTGTGCAGTAAGTGTAGCACCTTCAGGAAGTGCCTCGTAGTCAATCTCCTCTGCAGAGAGGACTGGTGTCAAATTGGCGTGGAGGAGGTCTGCGGTAGTCGTTTCGGCCATTGGGGGTACGATGGATGCAAATGTTCGGGTGCGGGAAGGGGGGAAAAAGTCTTATCAATTGAAAGAGCTGACAAGAACAAGAAGTGAAGAGCTGTGGGAGTTTGAAAGGCAGGCGGGTTTATTTAAGTAGTAAAGAAAAGAAAAGAAAGGAACAGTTGGGTGTAGTTCATGAACGACGTCGGTGCGACTTCCGATTTCGGGTTTTCGCGAAGTTGCGATGACTGGCACGGGGCCCGGAGGAGCTCCTTTTTATGTGTTTGTTCGAGTTGTTTTGGTGTTTGTTTGGTGGTAAAGTGGGTATAGAGGTATATGAGATCATTAGTGATAGACCGTGTTGAATGGTGCACTCTTAGACTGTCTGGGCTCTTTTTCCGGGGTGCTCAACCACAAAGAACACTCCAGTGAACGGTCTTACTCGGCCTTCTCGGCAGGTCTCATGTACCATTGTATCGGGATCTAGGGCCAAGAAGGCATCCGAACAGAGTCACTCAAGTTGACTCAAAGATCCTTTACATAAAAGAGAAAGCAGCAAACTCCGATACCGGAGAGACTCATAGTGGAATTCATGACCCCGGCTGTAATCAATTGTCCCGTAACGTATCGGTCTTTCGATGATGCACGTGACTATAAAGGTTTGTCTTCCATTGTGACACAATCAGCCCCATTTCCCGGTTGAATACATGGGGGTTTGTCTGAGGGACAAAGACATGAGATGAGAAGTTAGTGAGTCTTACTGAATTACCCGTGCATATCCAGTTCGATAGTGAGATCGATCTTAGAGCGCAGATTATCCATTCAAACACAATCATTATAGACACCTCTGGGCCATACGGTTCCCCTTTAGTACCCTCAGGGCGTAACAAAGGGACCTTTAGAGAAGCCAGAAGACATGTGTATTACTCTCACAAATAATTAGAGAGTCAGATAGCATTCAGAGCTAGAATCGAAAAACTATGAAGAATGAAGACCCAAGAATCAGCCGATGGAAGGATTACTGAAGCTCCCCGGGCAGTTGCACCATCACCCAACCATTCCACCGTCACCCAACCCTTTCAGTACTTGATCTAACACACCAGACACCTGGAAAACTCATAAAGATGCCAGAAAATACAAAAGCAGTAAGGCTTCCTACCTGCTGAGGAATGTTAACGGACGTGTGCAAGCACGACCAAGGATGCTAGTTCCCCATTCAAACCGAATAAGGACCCAAGCATGTTAATACCCCTTTCCCACTCACAAATAAGAGACCTGCATATGTTTCGTTTATGCTTAGTTGCTATAAAATGTTGAACAAGCTTGGCCAATTTTGTGTCCGTGTGGTGGTGTACCCCAGATAAAATGCAGGAGGGAGAGACACGAAGAGGGTACCATTCCAAACCTAAAGATTCATATAAGTGGTAATTCTAGCATTAAAAAAAGAAACCAATACACAACTTAGAAGAAAAAACTGCAATATATATCATACACGGTTCGTTAGGCATAAGAGAGGAAGAGGAACTAAGATCCTCACTTAACGTTCAGTGAAGGCGCAAGTGTGACATTCTCCAAAGCATTCAAGAGTGCTTCTTCCTCTTTATCCTGTTCAGCCTGCTTGGCCTCTTCAGCGGCTAGCAACTTGTCCAAATCTTGCATGATCTTCTTTGGAGTTTGGAACGATGAGTATCTTTCCAAGATCTCACCATCTCTTCCAACGAGGAATTTTTCAAAGTTCCACTTGACCATTCGTATACCCAAAAACCCTTTCTTTCTATCCTTCAAATATTTGAAAACCGAGTGCTCCTTTTTACCATTAACCCTGACTTTCTGCATGATTCTGAATTTACATCTGAACAGCCTTCTATAACACTCACCCGCTGTATCCGAGGACATCCACTCCTCTTTGAAGTCATTTGCAGGGAATCCCAAGACTTCAACACCTTTAGACTTATACTTTGCATTCAACTCCTCCAAGAACTTGACTTGGAACGTCATGATACACATCGATGCCAAGTTCGTAATGACGACGTACTTCCCTCTCAGATTTTCAAAGTTGAAAGGAGACCCATCACTCTCATTAGCCTCAAGGCTATAGAAATCCACTGCTTCAATATCAACTTTGGAGTTATCGTCCTTTGTGGAATTGATATCTGGGTCTGTAGTTAAGGATAGTCCATCGTCGACTCCTGGGATATCCGTCTCCGTGCTGAGAATGAAGAACGGTGGCTCGGACTCATCGAAGATATCGTCGTCATGTGCGACTGTGGATGCAGTTGCAGTTGATGGGGAGCTTTGCTGAGTTGTCATGGTGTACGGTATGTAGAACTATGTACAAGGAGAGGAGTAAATCGCTCCCCAGAAAAGGGGGGAATGGAGGTAATTTATACAGGACTCAACGCACAGAGTTTTGGTCCTGTAGGTATCTGTGTGCGGAATGCAAATGGACGTGAGCACTCAGCATGCTCAGCGGGTGATTTGCGAGTTCGGGACGGATCATCAACCAAGAAGTTGAGTTGAAGATGATAGCACGGTATGCCGATTACAGTGGTTATAACTTTACTATTGTTTCCAGACAAACTCACCATCCCGTACTATGGAGTGGCTCTCTCACAAAGC
>JAKTSI010000086.1:0-36340 GCA_030580135.1 Petasospora easanensis | reverse complement strand
TTTTTTTTTTTTTTTTTTTTTTTTGTTTTTTTAAATTTTTAGTAAGTTGGCCGCACCCTCTTTAAAAAAATTAATCTGCTGAAGAATGATCACAGAGCCAGTCACAGAAGAGGCGGTTCCATGCAATGTAAAAGCCGGACTCAGACAGAAGTTTCAATCCACTCAGCGCCGCCACATAGTGAAATAGCTGTTCAAGCTTTACACCGCACTGTTGCCGCACATCACATCAAAGACAGCATGGCACTTGTTTCTCGACGATCGCTGAGATGTACTGGGCAGTGGGCGCTCATGCTCAATTCAGTGAGTCGTGCCCCAGCCGACATGACCATCTTTCCCGTGCCCCGACGCATTTCATCCTGACCGTGCATGGGGGTGCGCCTACACCTTAACTGACTGGGAGTGCGCCAGGAGCAGGCACAGCCCTTCATTTCACAAAATCACTTATGTGCAACATTCCATTCTATCATTCTCTATTTACATGTTTTCAGGTCATTCTTCCTGTTCACTTCTGTGTCATCTCCACGTTTCCACCAACAAAATCAACAGTCTTAATTTCAAAGCCCCTCATTCGGTCTCCAATAGATGGAGGGCGGGACCCATCCCTCAGCTTCAGATGCCCTTGGACTCCATAACCCAACAGCATGCCAAACACGGACCCATTCAAAGGCTTGGACATTACAATAAAATCAACGTCTTGGAAAGAGATGCCCTTCTCCAGCTGTTCTTTGAGATATCTCAAGGCGTAATATGATCCGGCGTATCTGCCCGCCTTTTTCAGCGTATCGTTTCGTGCCTCAATGTGCAAAACCATCGACTGAACTTGCTCTGATGAAAACACTTCTGGGTCAGCATTCAAGTATGAGTGTATCTGGAAGTGATTGACAATGTCACCAAATCTTCTCAATGGCGATGTAGATGGAGCATACTCCCTTACACCAAGCATCAAGTGAGGGGAAGGCAAACTGGAATAGATTGCTGGAGTAATAAACTTGAGTGACTTGACAATGTCCGTGACAGTGAACGAAGGATCATTTGCAGCAGAGAGTTTGTTCAACCGAGGAATAAGGTCTCTGGCTGTTCCCCATAGATTCATAGTTGGCATGGCCTTGAAAACACCAGGTCTCTTCCACTCCTTCAACTTGGCCGCCGCAATTCTGTTGGCGAGGATCATAAACTCCGAAACAAGCACCACCGACGGTGTGTTCTCACTCCTGTCAATACTTAGCTCAGACCCATCATCCAATCTGCTGTCAACTTCACCACGGCTCGTACCTTTAGCTGAAACGCTAACTTGCACGTTCAAACCTTCATCTGGAAAGATCACAGCTCCTTGACGGACTCTTCCCGCGCGAAGCCGTTCACTAATCTTTTTCATAGCAAGCAACTCTCTGTGTTGTGGGTGATCCAGAACACTGTTATCCTCAATCGTTGCTAAGACAGCATCAACATCCTTGTAAGTGTACTTTGGAAACTTGGACACCGTTGTAGCCTCCACCTTAGCGGTTTCAAGCAGAACATAACCAGTATCTTTCTCAACTTCCACAGAGAATGTTAAAGCTCTTGTGTCCGTTCCATCGACTCCTAGACCAGCAATATCAGACATTGAACTTGGCAGCATTGCAGAAATAATTTCTGGCTGGTAGGTTGTAAAAGCCCTCTCATATGCAATTTTGGTCAAAGTAGAATCGGGTGTCATGTATGAAACCGGGTCTGCAATGTGGATGAACACTCTTGCCCTTTTGTCATCAATCTGCTCAATGGAAACGCCATCATCAATCTCGTGTGCCGTCTCACTGTCAATACAGTAGACGTTCATATCTCTCATATCCACCCTTTTCTTTGCAAGATCACCAGTTCTTTCCAATGTTACGTCCACTGTGTCATAGTAACGCTGTTCCAAATCGGCCTTGTCTGAAACACCTTTGTCGGGCAGTGCAAGGTTAAGTGAGTAGTGGATTGGATTCGTTGCCTCAGATGAGACATATCCTGCCTTCAACAGCAGTTCCCAGACCTTGGACTTTGTGATCAATGTATCCTCACAGATTGACTTCATCAGCTGACAGACAAGAGACTCAACAACAGAGTCAGTCAAATTACCAACTGCATACTCTCTCATCATCAAAAGAATACCCCTCTCCATATATCCCGGGTTCGAGAAATCACCCTTTTCAACAAACTGTTTGAACTTCTCAATTCTGTGGGCACCCTGTTTTAACATCTCACAGATGGTTCCAATCTCTGTAGAGTACTCCATTGGAAGGACCGTGATGGACAGTGGGAGGAAGGAACTTCTTGACGAGTAGGTAGTGGACCACAGGCGGGGTTGCTTTCTCAGAGCAAGAACAATTGAATACATTGAAGCAATATCCACCTCTTCTTGGTGATTTGCAACTCCATATTCCTTTCCAAGCATTGCAGTGGAGGTTCCAGAAGCAAAATCAACAGCAACGGTCTTGGTCAACTTTTCACTCAGCTTTTGGTATGCAACACTGACACCATGGTGTTTCTGAACTTGTGTACTGAATTCAGCAATATCAATGGCCTTCACAGCTTTTGTTAAGACTGGGAGTGAAATCTGTCTTGGACCAAGAGTTTGAAGCAATCTGTGGATGATCTCCAGTTTTCTCGTAGTCTCTGGGAGTGCGCCCCATGCGGCATTAGTCAACTCTGCTAACGGTTTGGAAATCACCGATCTTGCAAAAGGATTGACAGTGAATGTCTCAAATCCATCATTCGTTGTCTTGATACTTCCATACTCTGCGTCCTCCTCTGTCACCCTGTGCACGGCTCGCTTCAACCAAATTCTCGGTATGACCCCAGGGAATCTGATCTTAAATGCAGACTTCTCAACATATGCCAACTCTCCTAACCGATCCATGACAGTGTATCTGGGATCATCATGGGCAGACGGTACTTCCACAATGACAGCCAATACAGATTTGCTCAATTCTGTGGAGAGTTCAACCGCATCACCAACATCAAGAGGTTTGAAGAAATCACGAATCGAGGCAGTTGTCTTTGGTTGTCCCACGAGTCTCATGACTTCACCTGCGCTAACTTTTGTTTGCTTGGCCTTACCCATACGAGAAGCATCATCTCTCAACTTGCCAGCATACAGTCGACTGGGTCTGTTGTATCGTTTGTTGTAGTTCAGTGCGCTCTCATTAAGGATATCGGAGAGTGTCTTTGCCTTATACGCGCCTCTCAACTCCTCCATAGCTTTCTTTCTTGCAAGTCTGACTTCTGAATCCACAGTTATCTTTTCTCGGAGCTCCTTTGCAATTCTTTCTGATGCAAGAAATTCGGTTGTGGTTGGTTCTTCTGTAGATGATGCATCTGATGAACCAGGTTTAGTGTTCTGATTCTGTCGCAGCCGCCGCGATGTGCCGAGCGCTCTGCACTGGAATCGAGTCCTTGTTAGTTGAGCATACCGCACACTCAACATAATGTCTTATGAGTAATTTAAAGGTTTGTGGATGCTTGAAATCTTCACTCAAAAAGAGAAAGTTGAAGTTGAGGTAGTCCTTGGGCCCTTGGGGACCATCGCGAAAATTGGCACATCCGCACACCATCACAACTCCTCCCTTTGCGAACAAACGGCACTACTCACCCCCCACGGAGCTGTCAATCAAGAAGAAACAATACCAAGTGTCGCATACTAATGCTTCGTTCTGCTAGACAGCCTGCTAAGAGATCTCTTGTGAGATTTGTGTCCACAGTTAACACAACATCGTTCGATCCCAAGAGTCTCGATGTCAAGCCTAACTCCACCATCTACAGCGCCATTCAACCAACAGGCAAGTTCCATCTTGGGAACTTCCTTGGTGCAGTTCGTGTCTGGCGTGATTTATGTGAAGTAGCACCTGAATCTGCTAGAATCATCTACGGAGTTGCTGATCTGCATGCCATTACCATACCAAAAACTGCTAAGGAGCTGAAAGCCTACAGATATGAAGCCATCGCCAGTATTCTATCAACGGGTATTGATCATAACAGGGCTATTGTCTACCATCAAAGTGCACTTGCAGAACACTCTGAGCTTAACTGGATTCTCTCGTGTCTTACTGGTGTTGGATATCTCGGAAGAATGACACAGTGGAAGAGCAAATCTGAGGGATCTGAGTCAGCCAGTTTAGGGCTGTTTGCATATCCTGTTCTCCAAGCTGCAGATATCCTTCTCTTCAAGTCCACACAGGTTCCAGTTGGTGATGATCAATCTCAACATCTAGAGCTCAGTAGACACATTGCACAACAATTCAACAAATCCTACAAAAAGACCTTCCCATTACCAACGACAATCCTCGCACCAACCAAGAGAATCCTGAGTTTGAAGAATCCATCTAAGAAGATGTCCAAGTCTGATCCGGATCAAAACGCTACGATATACGTCACTGATGAACCTGATGTTATCGCAAAGAAGATCAAAAGAGCTGTGACTGACTCAATCTCCCATGAATTCAAGTTTGATCCAGAAAACAGACCTGGTGTCTCCAACATGATCAACGCCATTAGTGGTATCCAGAGAAAATCCATTGAGCAGGTTGAGGCGGATATCGCAAATCTCAATGATCATAAGGCATTTAAGGATTACTTTACTGAGGTTGTGGTTGAAGAGTGCAAGAAACCAAGAGAGGAATACAACAAGCTCATGCAGGATCAGGGCTACTTGCGCTCTGTCGTTGAAAAGGGTAATGAAAGAGCTCGTGAGATCGCTCAGAAAACAATCAAGGAGGTCAAGATCAACGCTGGCTTCGATTAATGATATACATAGAAGAGGTAAAAGGAGTCCGAACGTTCATAATCATGTACATAGCAAGGTAATAGTAACTTTTTTGTTCATAGTGGGACCTTGTCCAAGATGTTGAGACTTGTAGCAAACTGAATAAGAATTCTCTGGACAAGTCTGATGTTGGCACAAGCGAAAATGAGCTCTTTGAGGAGTTCGTGCTTGTCATAGGTTAAAATCTTTGGATCCCAAGATGGGTCGGTCTCATCTTGAGGACCCATCAAGTCTTGGAATACTTCGAGAAGTCTGGCTTTGAAACCCATCTCACTGATTCTCTTACAGTAGATGATCAAGTGTGTCTTAAACTCAATGGCGTCCTCCAACTTGAGAGAAATCAGGATTCTGTTCTCAAGGTGTGCCAAGGAGATAGTCTTCTCCAAGTTTTCATAACCTTCCTTCATCAACATGGTCTTAGCCATCTTTTGCAAGAACTTTCCACGGCCTCTTCTCACAATTTCATCATTAGTCTTCTTTTCCAACATATTAACAATGGATCCATCAGTTTTAGTGTCTCTAGAGTCCCAGTACTGGGATCCGAATGCCCACCAAGAATCACTGATCAAGGTCCATGCATCCAAATCGTAATCATAAAGGTATCCGTTACCATTCGAAACAGTCACAACTGGAATACCAGAAGCTGAAATGCTGCAAAGTGTCATGTTCTCAGCTCTTGTCAACAAATCTGAGTTGGAACGTGACAATAGTGGATACACTGAAGTAGGTTCAAACAATGCTTTCTTCTCTTCAACGTCCCAGACAAAAACTTCACCAATAGATGTAACAGCAAGTAAATACTTCCCCTTGGATTCTAAGAAACTCAATGGAGTTCCAAGAACCAAAGGTGGGAATAGACGACGACCACTGTCACTGTACACATAAACTATACCATCAACAGTTGATACAGCCCAGAAATAACCTTCACCGCCAGCGGCAAGTCCTGCAAGTTTAGGAATAAAATCAACAAAGACTTGCTTGTTGCCATTCTTCAATAATGTGATTTTGGTAGGTTTCTGTTCAGATCCACTTCCATTCCTGATCTCCAGCATGAGTGTCTCGTCATCAGGGGAATCCAAGGTAAACATTGAACGGATCTTTGGGGTTGAGATTCTCACTTTTGCAAATGATGTCGAAGGATTGATTGCAACACTTCCAATGAATTCAATTGGTTCAACTTCCCTTTTCTTCTTGGCTGGCTGATCAGCACCCTCCGGTAGTTCAAATTCTTCGCGTCTCTTAAGATCCTTTGGAACAGTATATGATGGTGCATCAAACATCATGACAGTATTGGATGATTCAATTCGAGATGAGGCAGCGGTTTGAAGCGGAGTAGAGATTGTGGCGACTGTTGAGGCTGGTCTTCCGTTTACTGTAGAAACAAGAGTTGGAGCAACGCGCTTCTTTCCATCCTTTTTTGTGACAGTCTGTTGCACTGGTGTTGGCTCAATACGTTTTGCTGGAACAACTTCAGTAGATTCCGTCCTGGTTTCAGCAGCTGTTTCTTTCTCTGTTTCTTTGGATTCTGGGGCAAGAGTAGGCTCTGTTGGCTCAGCCTTTGAAAGCACAACATCAGTGGTGGAAGACGGTACCGGTACTCCATTTTGAGGCTCATTTCCGGTGACTCCAGCAGAAATGACTTTACTGGATAGTGGTTCAGGGATCTTGAGTTTTGAGAAAACCTCCTGCATTGTAGCGTCCGATGAAGGAGTTCCAAGTTCCTCCTTATCAAGGGCAAAGACCACAATTGTATCAGTAGCAGCAAACAATGTCATACCATCTGCACTCCATTGTAGATCATTAATCTCGGATGTAGATACATCAGCAGCTGTGAAGAGTGGTCTTTGGAAAGTTGTGTTCCAAACAGCAATAGACTTGTCTGTTCCTGCTGAAGCAATGATGTTGAAATTGGAATTTCCATCAGAGAAGAGAAGAGGACAGAACTTGACAACCGTTGCATTTTGTCCAGCTAATGAGAATTCTGTTCTCCAATTGGTTCTCGAGACCATTCCAATAGTTGGTGTGGTTGGATCTAAAATGACATTTGGAAGTGCGAGCCTGTCACCAACTGGCGACCAGGATATCTTGCATGTGCTGTTCACTGATGACACAGATTGTGAAGCAATTGTGAACTTCTTGTACAACAAATCTCCATTGTAGTGTTGGATCTGATAAAGAGAAAAGATTCTGTTGACTCCAAGTGTGGCCAAGTAAGAGTTGGACGGATCAACCGAGAGTGCTCGGACCTCACATCTTGATGGGATTTCTGATAGGAACCTCGATTCAGCAAGGTCATATGTCACAACTGTATTTAGTGTGGCCAAGAGTAAAACACTTCCCAAGCATTCAGCATCATTGATTTCAGATGTATGTGTAAAGAGAAGTGTCGCCTTGCCAGAATCGATATGCACTTTGTAAACGTTTCCTTCAGAGTCGCAGCTGACGACGTGGTCACCATAGACCACCAGTCTGGTGATTTTAGCATTGGTAAACCGATCATAAGTCTTCGGAGATTTTAAACTCTTCAATGTTTTGGGTGTCATACTATCCTGGGTAGCAGCCTCTTTGAGGGTTTCAATACCCCATAGTTGTAGTGTACCATCCTCACTTCCAGAAAGAAGGCCAGTTGAGTCTGGAGTCAATGCCAGTGCAGTCACATGAGCACTGGACTCATCCAGTGGCACTTTCAACAATCTCATCTGGTGTTTGAACGAGTGTCTTTAATGATATTCTTCTTCCTGAGTTGTTGTGTTACGATGTGTTTTGCCTAGTTCGACCGCGTTAGTTCGAGGCCTCGCGCAGTGATTTTCGCGAACTTGTTTGCTTCCATCACCACCGGTTTGGCGCGCCGAAAAAATTGAGAGAGAGAAGTTTGGAGGCGCTGGCAAAGGGGAGGATTCAAACACTAAGCATATTTGGGGAGATCATGGCACAAGAACACGAAGAAGAGGTTTATACATCGGAATCAGGTTCCCAGTTTACAGGTAAGTTGGTTTTATCCGCGGCGTTGCACGTTAAAAGCGGCAATAGTGGTCTGCTTCTATCAATGTCAACAGGTGAGCAAGTGTGACAAATATACTAACCCACAATTCAGAATACTGGATCGATTGGTTCTTGGGTACAAAAGGAAACGAGTACTTTTGTGATGTTGATGAAGAGTACATTACTGACAAGTTTAACCTTACTGGTCTTTACTCAGAAGTGGAAGGTGTCCATTTGGCTATCGATCTGATAACAGACAACCTCAAACCGGATAGGCTCACAGAGGAGCAAGGAGAACAATTGGAAAGCAACGCTAGACTCCTATATGGACTGATCCATGCAAGATATATTATCACAACAAGAGGATTGCAAAAAATGATGGAGAAATACAAGAAGGCTGATTTTGGATACTGTTCAAGAGTGTTCTGTCAATTGCAGCATCTTCTCCCTGTTGGTCTTAGTGATCATGTCGGAGTGTGTTCTGTCAAATTGTATTGTCCAAGATGTGAGGATCTCTACAACCCAAAGTCTTCAAGACACTCGCTGATTGATGGTGCCTTCTTCGGTACCAGCTTTGCAGGAATGTTCCTCCAGGCTTACCCTCAACTCGTCCCACAGCATCCAACAGAAAGATACGTTCCAAAATTGTTCGGTTTCAACCTACATGAGTACGCCCGTATTGCCAGATGGCAAGAACTGCAGAGACAGAAACTTGAGAAGAGGCTGAATGATAGTGGTGTCAAGACTGTTGGTGTGCCTAACGGCTACATCACTGAACAAAGTGGGATGGTTGAAGATGATGATGATGCTGAATAATCTGGTCGAAGGGGGTGTTTGACTTGATACATCTATAAAAGCTCCTGCAACGACATTCATGGGGAAAAGAATATCGGCGTTCTTCTCCACCATCCATTCATGATGCTCACGACTGTGTTGATTTATTTTCTTTGCTATAAGGGTGAAGAGGCTTTCCGTGGTGCGCGCGCGCACTAGAGGTCATGACTCTGTGTATATCTTCTTGTGGCCTTTAATTGTACAATACCGCGGTACTTCCGGTATCTGTAGATAATGATCTCGGTGTTTCAGGGGCTCAATAACCGTGAACTGCCGTGACATTCCGTCCAATGCCGTGTGGATCTTGCTCGCCTTTGTTAAAGGTGCCACTTCTCTCCGCGCATTTCCGCCCGATGCCGTCAATAAGCGCTCCTTGGTCGGCTCGCAAAAACCTACGCCTAAACCGTACTGCATCTCATGACCTGCCCGTCAGTTGCCGCTTAGTTGACTAGTTTTCCGTTAATCAGCCGCCACAAACTCATGTTTCCTGGACCTTTATCTGTGCCGCATGTTCATCCGTTGCCGGTTTGCACCCCTCGTCAGCTCATGTATAAATACACCGAGCTTCCGTCCCCAGTTCCAACAAGGGTGTCCTTGGACCATTAGCAAGCACACTATCACAACTATGACTGTTACAGAGACAAGAAAGGTTGCTATCGGCACCTACATCTTCCAGAGACTAGCAGAAATCAACCACTTCAAGTCAGTCTTCGGTGTCCCAGGAGATTTCAACCTCAGACTTCTTGAGCACATTTATAACGTTCCAGCCCTTAACTGGATCGGTAACTGCAACGAGCTCAACGCTGGTTATGCTGCCGATGCTTACGCCAGAATTAACGGCATCGGTGCCGTTATCACCACTTTTGGTGTGGGTGAGTTGAGTGCACTTAATGCAATCTCTGGTGCCTATACCGAAGGTTCCGGTGTTCTCCACATCGTCGGTACAAGTGCTACTGGCCAGAAGAGAACCAACAACTTGGGTATTCATCACCTTATTCCAAACAAGAACACTTGGGATGTATCACAAAACCACTCCGTGTATGAGACCATTGTTGAACCATTCAGTTGTGTCATTGAGAAGTTGGATGACAAGCACTTGAATAAGATCCAGGACCAGGTTGATAACGCTATTGAACAGATTTACAAGCACTCCAGACCAGGTTACTTGTTTGTCCCAGCTAACATGCCAGACATGGAGATTGAGATTGATGTTTCTAAGAAGTTGAACTTCAACATCTACTTTGGTGACGACAAGGTTGCAGAGGATCTTGCAGAGAGAGTCCTTAATAAGCTCTATGAGAAGGAGTTCGCTGTTATTGGTGACCAGTGGTGGAAAACTCGTAAATCTTCTCTGAACAGATTTGTTCATGAACACGACCTTCATACTTTCTCCTCATATTTGGGTAAAGCTGTTATTGATGAGTCTCACCCAAAGTTCCATGGATCTGTTGCAGGCGACCTTTCCTGTAAGGGTTCTTTGGATATGTTGAGTAAGTTTGAGTTGGCTATTCACTTTGGTGTTGTCCAGAATGAGTTGAATAACTTTGGTCACTTCCACATTTCTGATGTTGTCAAGGATGTCATCGAGGTTGGAAAGGACTACGTTCGTATTGATGGTGAACTCTTCACTGCTGTTGATGGACAGCTCGTCTTTGACTACATGATGGAGAAGGTTGACGGTTCCAAATTCACACGTGATTCCTCTCTCATTCTTCCAATCAGAAACTCTGCTGCATCTGTTGAAAACAAGAGTGCTCCAGTCACACAAGTTTCTCTTGCCGCTACCGTTGAGAAGCACCTTCAGGAGAATGACGTCTTGGTTTCTGAGATGTGTTCCTTCTTGTTCTCAACACCAGATATGAAACTCCCAAAGGGTTGTTCTTTCATTACCCAGAACTACTACGGCTCCATTGGTTATGCTCTTCCAGCTACGCTTGGTGCTTCTCTTGCAGTTAAGGACTCTGGTGACAAGCGCCGTGTCGTTCTTGTTGAAGGTGATGGTTCTTCCCAGATGACGATTCAGGAATTGTCTTCTCTTCTCAAATACAAAGTCAGTCCAACTATCCTTTTGTTGAACAATGAAGGTTACAGTGTTGAGAGAATTGTTATGGGTCCTACAAGAGGATACAATGATATCCAACCAAACTGGAAGTGGTGTGAACTCCTCAAGGTGTTTGGTGATATTGAGGAGAAGTCAATCAGCACCAGAGTTGATTCCGTTGAGGCTTTGGAAGATGCTTTGGCTGGTCCAGCTGATAAGTTGAAATTCATTGAGGTTGGTTTGGAAAAACTGGATGTGCCTTGGAGATTTGGTCACTTGTGTGGTCACTAAGTTTATCACCTCCTCGGGCTTTGTTACGATCGTTACGGCTAATAACTTTTATGGATATTTTTTAAGGGATACTTGGGTAAATATACTTGTTACTTGAAACATTGCTGTTGTAGTTTATTCTGGAGATGCCTGGTAGACTGAGTCGCTTATAAAGCAATCGCATTCTCTTGGTGCTCATGGCCAGCACAGAATGCACGCTACCATGATGATTAAAGATGCACGAATACTACGTAGTTGCAACATTAGCCGTTTCCATAACCAAAATGTATATTCCTATTAACCCTATGGTCCTGCTAAGTCAATCTTAGCCCCATTAAAACGATCCATTAAAACTTGTTAGAAAAATGCGGTACTTCGTGTCTGTTAATCTTCTTGTAGTACTGTACCAATGGTGTATCAATATAGAAAGATGAATAGAGTTCATAATTGTGTGAGTGCGTTTGTGAATATGTGTTCAAAGGTACCAAAATCCTGGATGGTCATATCCCTTTGGGCTGCCACCAGTAGTAGTTGATAACAACTCGTGGCAGAATCTCTTCATGCTAACTGCAAATGAGTGAGTATCCTGGTATACCATTCTGGAAATGTTTCCAATGTGTCTTGCCCCAGAGATAATGCTGGATTTGACAGCATCAGTGCCACAAGACATCGATTGCCTCATCAAGTTCTTGAAAGCGTGGAAAGCCTGCTTCACTGGAGTCTGCTTTGGAATGTCAATCTTCTTTGGAGAACTGAAGTAGGTAATGGAAAGAGCCATTGTGACGCCAATTCCAATTCCAACAGTAAGACTGATTCCCAGGATAGTCCACTTTGGGTACGATGACTTCTTACGCTTCTTCAACTTCTTCGAATGGTGGAGATGTTCCATTTGATAGGTGATCAAGACGCTCTTAGCGGAAGAATGACGTTCAAGTGCAGTTGGATATCCCATGTTAACCCTTTCAGATTCTTCCATTTCTTCACCGTTTAATCTGATGAGTTGGAATTTCTCCGGAGAGATGTCAACATCTGGAAGTGCAAGTGGTTCATAAGGAGTTGGAGGGGCAGCGATCAAAGAGCTTGATTGCAAAAGCAAATCCTCCCTCAAAAAGTCCAACAAGTTCTGAATCTGGACTTCATTGTCCAAGCTCACTGGTGGGCAAAGCAACTCAACACCATAGATCTTTAAGATCTTGTCCACAATCTTGGCATTGAGGTTTCTGAAGATCGGAATAAAGAGCTTGTCACGCAACTGGTCGACATGACTCTTGATAAAGTTCAAGATATTGCCAATCTTGATAAGTCCATCGAATATAACAACAACGATCTTGTGAGGGGTGTTAAAGTCCAATGTGAATTTGTGGCGGAGGTTGCTGTCCAAGTACTCTCTATAGAAGTTGTGCTTTTTATGACCGATGATTAAGATCTTGGAACTCACCATGTCTTCAACTTCAGATGCATCCAACTCTGGCATAACAAAACTAGAATATTCAGTGTCCAGTCCAAAGAATCTCTGAGATTTAACGCCAGCGTTCATATCAATCTCAATGGTCTTCTCCTCATCATCCCTGGTATCACAAAGAGTAGTAGCAGTTAACGAATTTGGTCTGAGAGTAGAGGTCTTCTGTGATGATCCGACAGATATAGGTTTAGCTTCATCCTCTTCGGTATCAGAAGATGACAAAACAGAGCTAGTTGGTCTTGGAGCAAGGTAGCTATCGGTGATAGACTGCCAGGAGGTTGTAGAGAACTCAAGATTCAACACGTTTGGGGTATTCCCTGCAGTTGGAGTAAGTGTATCGACATTTGCCTGTGATGCTGATTCCTGAAGGGCTTCGTAGATGGAATGGTGAGATGCAAGAAGTCTGTTGGACTCCTGCGGTGACTTTGCCCTAGGCTGTGGTTGATGGATTGCGGACATGATGTAGAAGCACGAGGAGTCAAATAGAGTTGAAGTTTACTATTGTCCTTGTGCCTGAGTGTATATCCAGCGGAACGATCTTGTTAAAAGAGGTGTTATTGTTCTTGGTTCAATGGTTGTGTGGTATGTGACAGCCGCCAGGGTGGAACGCGCGTAAGATACCTCAGTTGGGTGTGTTTTGTTGTAGCCCCTTGTTCAGTGATAGGGCGCTTACTCGATCCTTGAAGTGTATGGAGAGCCAGAATCTCGTTGAATATGGAAGAAGGTGAATATGTATGGGAAGGTAACAGCTGTCTAGAAGTTTAGTGGGTCGATGTGGGAAGTGACGGGTGTGTATTTAAGAGAGAGCCCCCCGTTCCCCTCTTTCTCACCTCACCTCATCGCGCTCTGGGCCTGTTATCGCATGTCATTATCGCAGGTTGCCGGATCAGGAAACAAATGATCTAAATGTGCTGCATTGTTCATTCGCGCCACACGGTGGTGGGGTCAGGTCGCCATGTCACCGTCAGGCGCTGTGGTCAGCTGTCTGCACAAACAAAGACCAACGCGGCACGGTAACGCTGATTTAGTGACCGAACGCAGAAAAGATCTGACCAACATGCCTTCCGATGCTCCATATGCGAAGGTCCAAGGACCCCCAGCTGCGAGCAACCTGCCTCTTCTTTCGTCACCGTAGACATCCGTGCTTCCACGTCATAGCACATCCTCGCAGAACGGCTTTGAGCGCCCATAAATAATTTTAGCCATACAAAAGTGTCTATCGGTTAAAGGTGTGAGAGCGGAGTGTCGCTCTTTGGTCTCAAAAAATATCCAGAGAATCAAGGAGGGAAAGGAGGCCCTTCGAGCTTTGCAGGATCTAAATTCTGGCCTCTCAGCTTCTTCCCAGCTTCTTCTGGTGCTTTGGGTACATCTCGCGCCCACTTCAATAGAGATTCATCAGCCTGGTCCTAAAAAAGATCGCACCTTCACAACAACAAACACAACAAAGACTACAGAGACATCAGCGGCTTTCCCACATTTCCATCTGGACGACTATCCAAAAGCCTGTCGTTTCTCTACAGACAGGGTTCTCAACCTTCCATTCCCCTTCTGTCCCCTCGTCGCCTCTAGCTCAGAACTAGAGTGCCCCTATACCAACCCCTGTACATTACCGGATACTCCAGCTCGCTTCACCTCCAACCACACCACAGCAGAACACCCAAATAACCCGGCTCAATTTTGAGCTCGACCATATCCACACCTACACATACACCACAAATATGGTATTTTTCGGTAAGAAGACCGCTTCGGCGTTCCATAAGCAGGTGTTCAGGATAGGTATTCGGCAACAGCTCATTACACTCGTCATCTTTGCTGCCCTGTTCTCGGTTATGGTCCTAGCCATTGTGACAGGTCTATATTTCTCTGCAAATTACAGAAGTATGAGAGCAGATCGATTAAAGGTTATTGCACAACTGAAAGCCTCACAGGTTGAACAGAATTTGAACTTCCTGTATTACCAGGCGTACTGGCTCTCTTCAAAAGACTCCATCCAAAACTCACTTGTCTCCTACAGATCGGGTAATACCTCAGATTCCAACTGGTCTGATGCAGAAGATACTATCGAGCAGTTCCTTCAATCCACAATCACATTTGAAGGTGCTCGCATGTACGATACAAAATTCTCCCTTGTTGTTGAGTCTCTTGCAAATTGGTCCAACATCTACATCCCGACGTCTGTTCTTGATGAGCTCTATCCATTGGAGTTATCCAACTACACTATTCCAGACACTGTTGACACTGTTGGATTCATTACAGGCCCTGTAAGGAACGATTCTGACTCTTTTGTCATGTCTATGACACTTCCAGTATTCGCCCAGGCCTCGATCTTGTACGACTCATCAGATCTCGTGGGGTACATCACAACCACCATGACTGCACAGTCTCTTGCATCCATTCTTGACGACAACAGTACAGCACTTCAGGATTCAGAAGTCATAATTCTTGTTGCTGACGCCTCCAATGATACCATCACTGTAAATACAACTTATCATTATGCCTTCCCCAAAGGTAACGCGTCAAATACAGAAACATTTGTCATTGGCGATAATGATATTGCAACTGCTGTTCTGGTGAACGAGAAAACAGGAAGTGACCCAAGTACCAAGAACGAATTTGGAACTAGTGTTGCAGCTGGTTACTGTCCCATTGATTTTGATATGTGTACCTGGGGTGCTGTTATCGAACAGAAGAAGTCCACTTTCAACGAACCTTCCAACAAATTCACAAAGATCATCATTGGTGTTTGCTTTGGTATCGCTGCGTTTATGGCCATCATGACGTTCCCGTTGGCTCATTGGGCAGTACAACCTATCATGGAACTCCAAAAGGCAACAGAGATGATTGCAAGAGGACGAGGTTTACAACCACCACCATCAGGAAAGAAAGAAAAAGGAAGCGGAAGCAACAGTGCAAGAGAGTCTATGCAATCTTATGACAACTACCAGTATCGAGTCACTGGAAGTATATCACCCGCTGCTACTTCTGGTGATCGTCGTATGAGTGAGGTGGGATCATTGACATCAAGTGCTGTAGAGAGCAGACTTGCTGGTCAACCATCATACTTACTTGGTGCACGTGTTCCTCAGTATAAGAGATTCTTCCATGATGAGTTGAGTAAACTGACTGAAACTTTCAACGCTATGGCCGATGAACTTGATAGACAGTACACGCATCTGGAGGATCGTGTTAAGGCAAGAACAAAACAGCTTGAAGCAGCAAAGATCCAGGCTGAAGCTGCTAACGAGGCAAAAACTGTGTTCATTGCTAATATTTCTCATGAGTTGAGAACACCATTGAATGGTATCCTTGGTATGACTGCTATTGCCATGGCTGAGACGGACACTGATAAGATTCAACAGAGTTTGAAGCTCATCTTCAGATCCGGTGAACTACTCCTGCATATCTTGACTGAGCTTCTGACATTCTCTAAGAACTCTCTCAAGAGATCCAAGTTGGAGAACGCTGATTTCTCTGTCATGGAAGTTGCTTTACAGATCAAATCGATCTTTGGAAAGTTGGCTAAGGATCAAAATGTCAACCTTTCAATCACAGTAACGCCGAATGACATCAGAAAGATGGTGTTATATGGTGATTCTAACAGAATCATACAAATTGTCATGAATCTGGTGAGTAACTCTTTGAAATTCACACCAGTTGATGGAAGAGTGAAGGTTACGATACGAAACATTGGAGAGTATGATGAGGCAAAGAGCAGAGAAACTGATTATCAGAAGGTGTTTGTCAAACCAAGCACTACTATACATGCAGTCACATCAATTTCTGAAAAGGTTAAGACTATTGATTATGGTTCCACCACTTCAGAAGATACGAAAGATTCAAGTACTCCAAACACTTCAAGTCTGGATGATGACATTGAAGAGACGAAGAGTATTGAGGCATTGTCAACTTCATCGTATGAGGAAACCGTCTTCAAGAATCAGTTCAAGCTTGTTGAAGGAGATACAGAGGAGAAGTTCATTGCAAAGCCTATTGATGAAGAGAAAACTTGGGTGTTTGAGTTCGTTGTTGAAGATACTGGTCCAGGTATTGATCCAAAACTTCAAGATGCGGTCTTCGAACCATTTGTCCAAGGTGATCAAACTTTATCGAGACAATATGGAGGAACAGGTCTTGGATTGTCCATTTGTCGCCAGCTTGCTTCGATGATGAAGGGTGTTATGGAGTTGGAATCTACAGTTGGTGTTGGCTCTAAATTCACATTCAAGGTTCCTTTGCCACAGAAGAAGGAACTGATCTTGGATGAATGCAATGGTCCATTGTATGAAGATGAGTTCAACATCAACAGTAAGAAGAACAGAAAGGTCACCATTGTTGAACCAGAAGAGCCGACTGAGACACCACAGAGACATAGTGAGGTCTATACTCCTTCATCACAGAGAAGTGGATACTTTGACAAATCTTACTTGAACTCTACTGGTACTGCAAAGAATTCAAGTGCATCAGAGCATACAAGCTCATCACCAAAGCTGGTGAGTCAAACTTCTACAAGGACATTAAGTATCTTGGTTGCTGAAGACAATAATGTGAACCAGGAAGTCATCAAGAGAATGTTGAACTTGGAAGGATTCGATGATATTGAACTTGCAGTCGATGGTGAAGAAGCTGTTCAGCTTGTTAAAGCCAAGATTGCTCGTGGAGAGATGTACGATGTGATTTTCATGGATGTTCAAATGCCAAAGGTTGATGGTTTAATGGCTACGAGAACCATCAAGCAAGAGTTAAGTTACAAGGGTCCTATTGTGGCTTTAACAGCATTTGCTGATGAGAGTAATGTTAAGGAGTGTTTGGAAGCTGGTATGATTGGATTCTTATCCAAGCCTATCAGAAGAAGTCAGCTCAGACAAGTGTTGACTGAGTACTGCCCTGTGGTACTGGGTGAGATGCCTACACCACCAGCAGGAGACGATCCAAACATGCAATAACGACGTAAGGACAGATGTTATGACGATACAATAATTATTAGATGTTTCTATCTAGATTTCAGACGCGTAGCTCGATTAAGTTAGTTCGCCGATTATGTTCAGCTGATATTGGGACCTTAGTGTCCATAGACTACGATTACACCTAAATGTACATATGGTCATTTTATTTCAACCAAATATCACGAAAAGAAGACTAAACAAACCATTATCCTCAATACATGATAAGACAGAAACAAAGCAAGAAAGGGGCGAAACCGATTATTTGAGTTTCTTCTTTGGTCTCAACTGGTTGGTGTGACCACACTTTCTCTTACGACAGTTGGTAGCTCTTGGTGGCAATCTGGCGTAGCACTTTCTGCAGATGGACTTTTCACAGTTGTACTTGGAAGCCAAAGCCTTAAGGGATGGCTCAATGATACCACCTCTCAATCTGAGGACCAAGTGAAGAGTGGACTCCTTCTGGATGTTGTAGTCAGACAAGGTTCTGCCATCCTCCAACTGCTTACCAGCGAAGATAAGTCTCTGCTGGTCAGGTGGGATACCCTCCTTGTCCTGGATCTTGGACTTGACGTTGTCAATGGTGTCAGAGGACTCAACCTCCAAGGTAATGGTCTTACCGGTCAAGGTCTTAACGAAACTGTTAGAATGTTAGTAGATGTCCTGGGTTTATAGGACAAAGAGAATATCAGTAGTTCACTAAACGTCGCTCTCTGTGAGTCTGTGGATTGCGTATGTGGTTGGCCACTCTCCTTATAGCACGCGTGTGCATTTGTAATCAACAAACTCAAAGGTCAAATAGGATACCACACAGGGGTTCTTTCGAAAAACTTCATGGTGTTAGCTCCCAATAACCTGGTCTATCCGTTGGTTTTCTAGTATTTCATTGCTCTATTGGTCCTCAGCGTTGTTGAATAGATGGCTTTGGATGTCGGTTTCGGTTGTGCTCGTCGAGGTAATAGGAATCGAGTTGATGATACGATTTGAAGTCTGGTGATTTGAAATAAACGGTAACTGTGATACTGATTCTCCTCTTTGCGTTCTGTGTGCTCTCCACTTACATTTGCATCTTGATGTAATTATCGTTAGTAGTTCTAATATGTGATGCGCTTGGAAGAGTGCGTGGGCTTTTTCACTTTTTGTTTTTCCACGAGTCTCCCACACAGTGAGCCAGGAGCTGTTGCGCTTACCAGGTCGTGAACGCCCTATTTCGCGAATCGTGGAGGAGCTCTCCAGCGTGAACTGGTAAAGAGTTCGCACCTTTGTCTGGTTGGTGACACATTTTACGTTTTCGCGCCCTTCCACAGTCACCACTTGGAGCAACAGCCCTGCTGATATGCACGTGACACACTTAGGGCTAATGTTGATGATGGTTCGCGCTTGCGGGTCGGGGGGCCTGGAAATTAAACTGTGTGCACGGCCTGTGGGCAGCATGGGTGGAAATCAATAAAGCTATACCACATCCACCAATTAGGCGGTTATACTCTTCGGTCTATTAACCATTGTGTCTCAATTGCAACACTTGGAATTGCGTTCAGTCCCCGATACGCGCGCCCATTTGCTTGCCCTTGCCCTGTTTATATCGTCAACTACTTGAGGTAAACAGGTGGCGGGTTGATCAAACCTCGAAATCATGTCATCCCCGCCCAAAGAAACAGGGAGTTATTCTCCAGAGGATGTAATTCCTGTGCATGAAAATGAATTTGTTCATTTAAGTGATGATGAGGAGGCAATGACTGACCTTTCAGAAGAAGAGCAAGATGAACCTTCAGACCTCCATGTTGATGATGCATTCGAGATCATCGATGATCATACGAATGAGAAGCAACAGCATACACCTGCCGAAACACCGTCATCTCTTGCAGTTGTTCCAGAAGCACCTGTTTCTCCATCCACACTCAATTTGGGTTCATTATCAACTGATTTGGATATCGATGCTGCAACTCTCCAGACTCTCGATAACAATCTCCTCCAAAAGCTTCATGTCAAGATCTCTGAACTCACATCATTGAAGTCAGAGAAATTCCAATTGGAAATTCAGCTTGAGAACAGTTCACTCATAGCGAAGAAGAAGGTTGATCTGATTCAAGGAAAGTTCAATCAGCTTAAGGACCAGAATACGCGGCTTCAGGAACAAGTGAGTGAGTTGACCGATTCCAATGATAAAATCCGTGAGAGAGCTTCCGAACTGGAGAAGAGGTTCCAAAGCACAAGTAATGAGTCATTATCTTCTAACTCCAGAATCACCGAGATCATGGCGGAGAACAGACAGTTTATGGAAATGCTCGAGAGAAAGAACAAGGAAGTTGATGCTCTAAGGTACGAGTATGATGATCTACAGGACTCAAAGACAAAACTCAGAAAGGAACTATCGGAGATTGAGTCAAAGTACCAAGAGTCTGAGTCAAACTTGTTCCGTGCCAATCATCAAATCAAATCTCTTCAGGCTACAGTTGAATCTGAGCAGGATCGCAGGAGTAGACTTGATGAAGACTTCCAAAAGGTTACCACTGACTTTTCACATTATAGAAAGGAGAGATCCTCTGAGATTTCTAGACTTGAATTGGAACTCGATCAGAAGACTACAGAACTTAACACATTACAACTCAAATTCAACAACATCTCTTCAAGATTTGAAGATGTCTCTCAGAAACTTGACAGCTCTCTTCTCGAAGTCAAGTCGCTTAAGGACAAGAATTCACATGATCATGAAGAATACCTAAAGGATGCTTCTGCTAAGGAGAGATTGACTGATCTTCTTACTAAGTCTCTTGATGATGCTAAGTTGAAGATTGAACATCTCGAGGGAAGATTGAGTAACTCAAGATCTGGGGTTGCTACAGAGTCAGCCACATTACAGACCGCACTTGAAGAGTGTCAGACCAAGTTAACCCAGAGTGAAGCCAAGATCAGAAGGCTAGAAGAGACCTTGGAAGAGTATTCACAGGCTGGTGATGTTTCTATCGCCAGTTTGCCACCACTGTCTCCATCTGCTAAGGCCACTGCGGCTAAGCACTCTGGTCTATCATTGAGTCAGCTGTATGCGGACTTCACACTTTTGAAGAGACAGGTTATCCAAGAACGTCAAGCCAAGGAACGTGCTCAGCAGAAACTCTCTGATTTCGTTGATGAGTTGGAGCAGAAGGCTCCTATCATTGCTGCTACCAAGGAGAGGGCCACGTTGTTAGAGAATGAACTGACAGATCTGTCTATTATTCTGGAGAGCACAACAAAGGAAAAGGAAAGCTTACAGAGATCCAATGTTGACCTCACATCTAAGCTCCAGGAGAGTCAAGTTGAGATTGCCACTTTGAATAAGCAGAGAACTGATCTTGCTCGTCAGGTACAACATCTTGTCGTTCAGATCACTGTTCGCAACGACAACGGTGGTCCATTGACACCAGCTGAAAAGAATGCAATTGAGAGAATTGCTAAGGGTGATACAATTCTCAATGACTCTGATACTGACAGACTCATTTCTGAGAGACTTGTCACTTTCCAAAATATTGTTGAGTTGCAGAAGAAAAATGAAGATCTTCTTCGTATCACTAGACAGCTTGGTGAGAAGGCTGAGCAGCAAGAGAGACTTAATAGAGAAAGAAATGAGAATCTCGAAAGTACTGCTATTGCTGAAGCCAAGGAAGCCATCATGACTTTGCAAGATGAACTTGAGAATGTTCAATCTAAGGTCCGTGCAGTTGAGAGAGAGCGTGACATGTTTAGATCCATTGTCTCTGGTAAGTCCAATGGTAACATCTTGACAGGTCTTGGAGATGGTGATATTCTCTCTGGTGATAAGGTTGCTTCTTTGAGCAAGAGACTTGAGGCTTCAGAGGCTGATCTTGCTGCTGCTAATTCTGAGCTCGAGAGAGTGAAGACTGAGACCCAAAAGACTATTGATATGTTGAACAAACAAATCAATGAGTTGACATCCCAAAGATCTGACTTGTCTCTGAAGCTTGCTAAGGAACAGTCTAGTCATGAGTTGGCTAAGCAGAGATTCTCTACTGCTGAGCAAAACTACAAGTTCTCCAAGTCTGAAGCTGAGGCTCTCCGCAACAACATTCAGACATTACAATACAACTTGGGTAAGCAAGAACAGAAGTCACAGGAATCTTCCAATCAACTCATTGAGGCCAAGTCCACCATTGAAAGCCTACGTTCAGAGTGTGGTAACTTGAAGAGTCAACAACAAGTTTGGGTCTCTATCAAAGAGAGATTGGAGCGTGATATCTCCTCCTTGAGTGATGAGAAGAAGAACTTGAACCTCCTCCTTCAAAATCTGAGATCTGTTGATGAACAGCGCGAGGCGCGTGTTGTTGAGGACCAGAAACGTCGTGACAGACAGGTTGAATCTCTTGAACAGGACTTGGCTTCTACAAGAACAAGACTCACGGAGACTTCGCAACGTCTCTCTGATATCCTCGCTAGTAAGGACTCTGAAGACCGTTCTTACCAGATGAGAATTGAGGCATTGAGAACAGAGTTGGCTACTGCCGAGAAAGAGGTTATTTCCAAGTCTAGTGAGGTTGAACGCTTACAACAGCAAGTCCGCTCTCTTACAACACAGTTGTCTACTTCTGAGTCACGTCTCAAGAGCTTCCAGACAATTGCTGAGACTGGCGATTCTGCTACTGAAACCATCAAGTTGACTGTTGAACTTGAGCACACCAAGGTTGAGCTTGATGAAGCCAACAAGAGCATTGCTCAGTTCCAGAGTATTGCTAGTGCCGCTGAAGAGGAACTCAAGACTTTGACTGAAACTTATGATAACTACAAGAAAACTACTGATGAGAAGCTCCAAAGCTTGACCAGTGAGAACGAGTCATTGTCTGAGAGAACGGTGATCTTGAATGGACAGATTGAGACATTGAATAACGACCTCATTACTCAGAGAATTAACCTTGAGAAGGAGGTTGACACATTACAATCTCAGATTGATTCATTCCGCAACGAAGCTGAGCAGAGCACTAAGTTGAAGGATGAGATGGAGAAGACATTGAAGGAGCAAGTTATTGTTGCCGCCGAGGCTCAAGACCACTACAACAAGGAATTGAAGAAGCATGCTGAGTCTATGAGTGCTGTTGAGTCTTTGAAGTCTGAGGTTACACAGTTGAAGGAGACTATTCAGAGACTCACTAGCGAATCTAACCAGGTTAAGGGTGACTTGACAAAGTCACAAGAGAGTTGGACTTCTCAGAAGAGTCAAATTGAAGAAGAGTTGCACATCGCACAGGCTAAGGTACAAGAATTGACTGCTCAAAACCAAATTCTCTACAACCAGCTCGAGCCTTTGGCTACCAGATCCACTGCTTTTGCTGCTGATGATGATGATAACACATCTGATGAGTTGAGACAACTGATTGTTATGCTCCGTCGTGAAAAGGAGATTGCAGAGACACGTCTTGAGAATGGTAACCGTGATTTGCAACGCCTTCGTCAACAATTGGAGATTGCTAACTCTGAACTGGATACTACACGTCTTCAGTTGGCCAAGATTCAGACTCAGGACTCCGAGGTTGATCGTTTGAGAAAGGATTATGAGGCTCTACAGAAGGATCTTGAACATATGACTCTTCTCCGTGAGAGTAATGTTACACTTCGTCGTGATAGTGAGTTCTATTCCAAGAAATCCAATGATCTTGAACAAACATTGTCTGCTGCTCAAGCTAAGATCCAACCAATGGAGACACAAATTGCTGAGTTGGGTTCTCAGATTTCACACAAGTCTCAGGAGCTCAAGTTTGCTCTTGAGGACAGAGATCGCTGGAAACAGAGAGCTCAAGATATTCACAACAAGCTTGACAGTATTGATCCAGAGGAGCATGCCAAATTGAAGGCTACTGTTGCAGAACTTACTGAGAAGGCTGAACTCTTTGAGAAGAAGTTCAATTCCGTGAAGACTGAGGCTTTGGAGAAGCTAAAGAAGGGCAGTGCCGACAGAAGGGCCCTCCAGGCTTCATATGCCCAGCTGGAGGCTGAGAGAAACTCTATCAGTGGTATTGCTGAATCCGCAAAGACTGAGCTTGAAGCTGCTAAATCTAAGGCTGTTGAGTTGGAGAACAAATTCCAAGAGCTTGAGGAGAAGTATAAGGCTCTTGCCGCTTCTGGATCTACCACCACCGCCACAGGTGAAGATGACGCTGTTGTTGAGTCTCTCAAGAAGGAATTGGAGACCGTCCGTTCTGAACTTGCGGAAAAGAATAAGGAAGTTACCAAGGCTGAAGAATTCTCTACACAGATCACGGAGTTGAAGAATTTGAATGAAATCCTTGAGAAGAAGCTTTCCGCATTGGAGGTTGAGAACAAGAAGCTTACTTCCCAATTGGAATCTAGAGAGCTGAGTGGTACTCCAGCACCAGCTGATGATGACAGTTCAATTGTTGATGAATTGAAGAAGTCCTTGGAGAAGATTACTGCTGAGCTCGATGCCGAAAAGGCTAAGACTGCTGCTATTTCTGCAACAACCGACAATGCCTCTTCTGTGGATCTCGAAGCTGCTCTGAAGGAACAAGCTGCTAAACTTCGTTCTGAGTTTGATGAGGAAGTTGAGAAGAAGATTGAAGATGTCAAGGCACGTATCCGTCAACCATCTCAAGAGAAGCTTGAACGTCTTGCAGAAAAGAGAACTGAAGCTCTTCAGAAAGAGCATGCTGCCAAGATTGAGGAGTTGAAGGCAGAGTATGAGAAGAAGCTCAGTGAGGCTGGATCCTCCTCTGGAGCTGTGAGTGCCGAGTATGAATCCAAGATTGCGGCTTTGAAGAAGGAGTTTGAAGAGGCTAAGAAGAAGGAGATTGAAGAAGCCACTGTTGCAGCTCGTGAATCCACTACAAAGATGATGGAAATGCGTTTGAAGCTTCTGAACAGTAAGATTGACAAGCTCAAGAAGTCTAATGAAGAGCTTGAGGCCAAATTGAAAGAGTCTGAGGCCAAGCCTGTCGTTCCAGAAGAGACAACCATTGCTGCTGAACAAGGAGTGAAGAGACCAGCTGAAGATGAGGATGGTCCACAGGAAAAGAAAACCAAGAACGAGGCCTAATCTTCATGATTTGTGCTGGCTAATTTGTAAATTTTAAACTGCATTAAATGTACATTAGTTAATGATTATAATAATTAGCTCACATGACTAGTAGTTGTAAATGCCCTGTACCTATGCGAGATTCTTCCGGTCACCTATACAATTTACAGCTACTTTCATGACGATATGGGCATCATCAAAACTTGTTAAGTCAAATAACTATACCTATAAGATCAGAATTATCATATGGTTTGACACAAGTGGAAAAAAGCACTTTGACCAAACGTACGTACCCCGAGATATACGCGTTTGACGAGGACAATCTGCGGGTCCTCCTGGAACATTTGACAGTTCATTTGCAAGAATCACGTGACCTATATCCTATTGGTGTTTGGGTTTCGACATGACTCTTAGTGTGAGCCTCAAGTGTGCACGTATGATGTGTCCCAAGTCCCAAGTCCCAAGTCCCAAGTCCCAAGTCCCAAGTCCCAAGTCCCAAGGCCAAGCGTGCATTTATGCCCTAATCTGGTGATTTTGCCTCCATGGAAAAAAAGTTCCCGGAGTTTCTAGGACGCGGTGTGTATGAACATTTATCAGTGGTTGCGAATAATTAATTTCAGAACGTAGAGATCGCGTCTCGCGTGCCATTTTTTGGGATGTCATCTCTCTTCTTTTGAGCATTTTGTTCTTTTACAAGTCTCTACACGCACACCATCGATAGTGAATAAAGTCTCTGGAAGATGGATGTGGACCCTCGTGAGGTAAATTTGGATGCTGGTTTTGCATTTGAACAACTCAGCGACGTGGAACAGGATTCCGCCGATGCAGCGGCTAATGCTGAACGTAAGTGGCTTGTCATTCCTACATTGGTTTCATAACTAACAAAAGTGTAATAGTCGATGACCTTGAAAGAGAAGAGAGGGAGGCACTAAGGAGGATTGAAGAGATTCGTCAGAGGAAACTGAAACTGCAACAACAATCACAAAGGAGAGTGAAACCAACTGTGGAGACTCAGGTCAGTAGGACTCCATCGCCAAAGAAACCTCACCCAGTTCAGATTTCTAAGGATATCAAACCTAAGAGTCTCACTCAAAGACTTCACTCTGCTAAATCATATCCTGAAAGATCTGAAAGAAGTCAATCTCCTGTTGCACCACCTGTTGATCCTTCTACTACACCGTCCTACTTCCTTCAGAACCTTGAAGAGTCTCAGCTGAAGAGACAAGAACAAAAAATAATTGCTCAAGAACGGTACAAGTCCCGTGTCTATGCATTTGACACCACTTTGGAAATTGAAGCTAAGGATGTTGATGAGAAGGAGTATTACTCAGGACAAGAGATCAATCGTCGTTATGTTGATGCTAAGAAACTGGCACAGTTCTTTGAAGATAAGAAGGTTCTAAGATTACCCAAACTATTTGCCAAAGTTACTCCTCCAGATTTTGAAGAGCCACAATATACCAACTGGGCCGTTGTTGCTATCTTGACGGATAAGTCTTCACCTAAGATCACAGCGGATGGTAAGAGCAAATACATCGTGTTCACACTTACAGACTTCAAATTCAGCATTCAAGTGACGATGTTTGGTAAAGCTGTTGAGAAGTACAACAAGCTTCGTACAGGTGATATCATTGCGCTGCTTAATCCTAATATCTATGTTCGCCTGGAACAAGCTGGTGGATCCTCGGGCTCTGGATTTAGGACTTTCTCACTGAATATCAAGCATGGCAGAGATTGTGTCCTTGAGATTGGTCGTGCCAAGCACTATGGGCGTTGTCCCTCCAAAAGGAAAGATGGTACGATCTGTTCAGCCCCAATTAACAAGGCTGTGGAAGAATGTTGTTCCTTCCATAAAGAATTACGAATCAGAAAGACCGCGGGGAAGCGTATGGAGTTTCAATCAAGTGTGAGACCTGCCTCTCCAACGCGGAATGGTCGTAAACAGGAGATGTTACTGGGTAAACCTGATAACCTTGGTGGTTGGAAAAATTCACGAGTGGTGAACAATATGAGTGCCCCTGTACAGGATCGAGTTTCCAAATTATCACATCATTTCAGCTCCAGCCAAAAGCATGAATCCTTCTTTAACAGTGATTTACAAGAACAGAATAAGAGGAGGGACAAGGAACTTAAGGAGAGGGTCAAGAAGAGGAATAAACTTGGGAAAAGAGCAGATGATCATTTAGTTGCTAGTTTGCAAGGTGCCAAGAATCTCAAGAGGTTTAATGCTGTTGAGTTGAAGTCGGATGACAAGGAGATGACACTTGAAGAAAAACGAGCATTGTTGAAGTATGCTTATGGTGGTAAGGGTCTTTCACAACTTGGATTCGATCCTTCTGCTTATGGATCATCAAAGGGTATCTTGTCTCTGAGGGATGAATCACAGAAGAAGCAACTCAGTGCTGTTGCGGCTGAATTGAGCGCTGTTGCAAAGAAGAGGAAAGTTGACCTTGGTGTTGCTGATGAAGTCATTGAGATGAGACGGAAACAAATGAAGGAGACTAATGAGTTGTTAAGTCGACTTAAGAAGGATTCTTTGGACACGATGCCTAAGAGAAAGAAGGATGTTATTCCAAAATGGGGTAAGTACAGATTGAGTAAAGCTGAAATGCCACCAAGTTCAAGTGATTCAAGTGACAATGAGGAACCCAAGAGAGTTGAAACGCGTTCCCAAACACCGGCCCTTGAACTCTCGGATTCAGATTCAGATGATGGAATCATTGATATCAAACCTTCGGACCCTTCAGCATTCCAGAAGTTCAAGAGCAAGGCACATGATGTTAAACGTGAGAACCAATAACGACCATTATGAACAAAACATTATAACTTATTGCATGTGTATATAAAGTACAAAACTATTCATCATAAACCCAGTTGTAAAAGGGTGTAAAAATCAGGTGTAAAATTAATGGAATACAAGAACGTAATCATATCACAAAGCATCCATACCCACGAGCTTCAGGTTGAAAGGCAAGTCCTGGTCAGAAACAGGAACAATCGTAACTTGCTTACCCTTTGGCTCTTTAAATCTGAACACGAGGCCATCCACACACGTTGTACTCTTATACTCATCTTCATCACCAAAAGTGACAGTGACCTGTTTACTCAAGTCCTTGTACAGAGTATTTGGATGTGTTGTATGTGGACCATCTCTTCCTTGGTATGCCATTAGGATAATCTTCATCAACTCGTTTGGTTCAATCTCGTCGATATGTACCATTTGCATAGAAAGCTCGTCAATGTGTGAGAATGGAGATATCCAGAAGCCCTTTTCAATGCATGGCACGGTCAAGAAGTTGAGATATGCATGCACATCCTTGTCTGAGATTGACTCTTCAGAATCCAAGTGTAGGTGGTAGTCAAGAGGTGATTGCAAAACCTGTCCAACGGCAATTTTGAACCGCTCAACACCAAGAGGTCTCAGCTCTGGTCTTTCGGCAAACCATATTAGATTCGCATGCATAGCAAAGGAACATACGACGCAAAACAACAATTCCTTCTCTTCGACAGGCTCACCGTTGATCCCATACGCTCCATCCGGTAACGTTGCACGGTATAACGGAAGCGTTTTTTTCTCCGTGGCGGTAAACATCTTCTGGATGGAATCAACAAGGGTGATTATGCCAGAAGATAAGCAAATGGCGTTTCCTGTACCGAATGGGATCAGAACAAGATTGATAACACCTTTCCCCTTCTTCCCACTATTCTTATTCAGTCCATTGAACAATTCATAAATGGATGTGTCTCCACTGAGTAAGACAATCGTG
This sequence comes from Petasospora easanensis, assembly GCA_030580135.1. Lineage (NCBI taxonomy): Eukaryota > Fungi > Ascomycota > Saccharomycetes > Phaffomycetales > Wickerhamomycetaceae > Petasospora > Petasospora easanensis. Next base: position 8,246 of record JAKTSI010000086.1, on the reverse strand, counting down.
TGATCCTCATCAAGATCCAACCCCTTTGCAAACCTTGTGATATGCAGCTTGTCCTCTGTCTTGATATACGTATGTGTGATATCCAACTTCTCCAAAAGAACCTTTAGCACGGGATTGTAAATATCTCTATTATCCCTACCAATTCCTGACCCAACGGAGTCCAAGATGGTAATATCCCCAGTTCTCAAGTGCTCAGGAAGGCTGCTTGTGTCCACAGAGGGACCCGGCGATAGGCCCTGGGAGGCATCAGGCTCCACGAGCGAGAGGTTGACGAAAGCACGGCCATTGTCCTCGTACGACAGGGCATATGCAGTGCCAGAGACACTGATGAGGGACTCCACTGCCATTGTTTCTTGGTGTGCGTTGTCTCTTGGTATTTCTCGGCCAAAGGAAGAGCTGTGATTTTTGTACCCTCAAAACACACGCGGAACGGGTTTAGCGGTGGGCTTCCTTCAAATCCGAGCAGCCATGCGGCCAAGGGGGGCTCATGTCGTCACCTAATCGTTACATAAAGCGGGCTACAAACGCCGGAGAAGCAGATGCATACATACAATAAGTGCATGGTGGAGCAAGGCAACTGCTGTCTCTGCCTGGCTGCCATTTTCCACCTGGAACAAAACAGGTTGTGCATATCAAAAGGGACTCGGTAGCAGCGTACAAGTGTATGAAAACAGCCTTACAGTACAGCGCACGCCCTGTGTGGCTTGTGGGATATTCTCAAATCGACGGACCACGAGCTCTCTTGGGACGGTGATCTGATGCATTACTCGGCCGCCTAAAGTTACTCACAAAGTCATCGTCCATGATGCTGAACGACCTCTTGCGTGGCGTCTGCGTGTCGTTGTGCTTCTTGCGCCAATCCCGCACTTTCTCCACAAGTTGATTAACCCACCAGGGGCGAGACACCCGCAGGCCAGAGTCATGCTCCGGGTGGTAGAGATAGTCCCTCTCCAGTGGATTCAACGTGTCTCCCATCAACCCGTCAAACTGGGCCATGAAGGAATGGAGACACTCACCGGCCTTGTGCGAGGTGAACTTGACAGGAACCAACTTGTCAAACTCTGGGATAAACCGCGCCAAGTTGTTCACGCTCGAGGCGTTCGGCCAGTTCCGGGCCTGGTAACACCCAACGTCGCCATTATTCTTGTCCATCTGATCCAATATGAAGATGAACTTGGAAATGGTGTGTTTCATCTCTTGTAATTCCTGTGCCTTGCGTTTCAACTCTATGTCCACTGCTGACGCTTCCTGTTTGGCCATCTCAACATCACTCGTCTCGACGTCTGAGTTTAAACTGGAACTCATAATCTCGGATGAAAACCCAGCTCCCGAATATGAAGACGTTGCAAGAATGAAGGAATGTTCCAAGATCCAATAGTCAACCCTTTCAAGAGCCAGCTGTAACATCTCTGAAACCTTCGATGGGTGTCTCACAAAGGCCATTTTGTCATAATAGTAGGACGTTTGATTTGAAGGTGAGTTGGTATCAGTGGAGATGTTGACCAAAGAGGCAAAGTAGTTTAGAGGCAGGTACTCTTTTGCTTCCAATGATATCCCAGAACAGGTTTGGATATACACTTCAAGTGACCAGAAGGTTGGATCGATCGACTCAAGGACATGGAAAGTTGTCTCTTCAATGTAAAACCTGTTGAACCGGTCAATCAAAGATCCTGAAGGGCCAGACACAAGATTCTTTCTTAATGATGTTTCTGATTCATCACCGATTATCGAGAGATTGCGGGATCTGGGGACAGTATATTCAAACGTTTCAGCGTCATCAGCATAGAATGCCCTCTTTGGCGTTACAGGAGAAACGATAACTGCATCTGTATAATAAGGATCGTGTGCTTTGGGAGAAATCTGCCCCTCAGTATAACTTGATCTCCTATGAAAGGTGCTCATGATTGCACAAGAGAAAAAAAGACTCAGGAACTACGCGATGTGCGTGAGAAAGCAATTTCTGGATAACGTAGAAGGGCGAAAGGGGAGAGTGGCCTTATACGAGGGGGCTGTGAGATCTTGCCTCTGTACGTGTCAACTTGTCTGTAAAGTTGTATCAATCTGTGGTTGCTGTGCAGAAAGATGGTAACCACTGAGTAAGAAAGCGGAGAACAGGCTCTTGGAAGGGCAGATAAAGAGGGAGAGATAGCAGTGATTAGGTTGCTGAGTGGAGTGATCCCGTTATCTGATCGACAGGGGCAAATATAGAAAAGAGCACTTGAGTGTCTCTGTGTGAGTGTGAGTGTGTTGCAAAGGTGTCAATACAGGTGAACGTTGCAGTTACTTGAAGGTTTATCTCTCTGTGCACAAATTTGTTGAGCCGAACCCCTTTCCGTGGAGTGATATGACTTGACACAAAAAGTGCGCGGCGCGCGCGGGGGGAAGTGGGAAGTTGAAGCGCTGACCAAAAGCGGTGTATTTCCCAACGCGGCCATTTCTAACCCATTTTTCTGGATTCTTTTTTCGGAGTAGCAGCCTACGCAGAAGATGCTATATGGCCTTGGCCTCTCTTCTCCATCCAGTACAACGGCTACGTTTTGCCGTGAGGCTAGGCAACAAGCAACAACAAAGTTATGCCCGCAAAGAAACAGAAGATGTCGTTTGATCACACTTTGTAGGTTCCGTTCTGGGGGCTCGTCTGATGCCTGTGACTCCGGGCACTGCCATCTCACCTGCCAAAGGGCCGTCCCCCTCATGTCAATTGGATTCTTTTTTTACTAACTGCGCCTCACTTCAGAGATATCACAATTCCGTTTGAAACCACCAAGCAGGCAACCATTGCTAAAACAACACTGGAACCAGATCCGATCCTTAGGGGTGACGACATTAAGGTGCGATACCTTGTTGAGCAGAGCAACCTGCTAATCAAGTTTGAAGCCGTGAGCGACCGCGTACTGCGAGTCGCTACGTCCAGCATTCTAGAGTCGCTCAAGACGGTGATCGAAACAATTGACGAGTTTGAGAATGTGAAAGACCAGTACCTGGATTAACTAATTGACGACCTTAACGACTAAACAATCGCCGATCGTAGATACCAGAGAAAAAATCATGTGCGATCCCTAGGGCAAATTTTGACGGAGGTCGCTGGTGCGATCGCGCGGTGCCGGCGCCACTTGATTTCTCAATTTGATAGCCCTTTGAAATATCAAAATCACCACACTCGCAACCTTCTCAACTCTCTCAACCACCACACACACACACACAGAGCACAAGAACCCGTCTGTTAGACCCCTTTGCTCAGGTCTGCAGCACACTCATCTCGCCAGCACACGTATTCTGCTCATTAGCCGCCCACTCACATACACCCCGGCGGCTGCCTCCCTGTCCCTCGATCACAGACCCGCCCCTCCTTTACCCCCTACAACCCGCCCACCCCCATTAACCGCCCACACTTACACAACCTTCCCGCGGGCTCCACTGGAGAGGCTCACCCCGAGACACATAAATATATACAGTGAGAATGGCTGACGAGAGCTTCCTTCCTGCCAATGGCCTGACGCCCACCCAGGCAACAGACTTTGGACAGATGCACCAACCGCAACCGCGGTCCGTGCCACCGTCACAGGCCCCTACACAACAGAAGAGACAGCACTCGAGCTCCTATCAGATGCCTAACACTGTCAAACGTTCGGTCACTCAGCCATCATCGCCAGCGGTGGTTCAGACCGTTACAGGAGAGTCAGTCAGAGCAACAACGGGCACAGTAACACCTGCTAACGGTTCGAGCTTCCAGACTCAGTTCCAATCACCCTCACAAGCTGGTCCTGCTCTGATACAGCATCAACAACAACTACATCCACAGTTTAATATCCAGCAGCAGGTTCCACAGTTCAAACCTACGTTCAATATCACTTTGAACGCACCATCCCCACAACTTCCGGGCAAGAGTAAAAAGTTCAGCCAGACATTTGTCAACCAAACTTACAGCAAACCCAAGACTCCGGAAGTTCCTCAGTCACCGAACCTTTCATTAAACAAGGCAAAATTTGACACGACAAGCTACTTGAACGATGACCGTACCGATGTGAACGACTTTAACGACACAAACTCTCTTGCATATACACAGACGGTACAGACATGTCAGCAGCTGCCCCAACCCGTACCTCCAATCGCACAACGTACAGCATTACCATCATCACTTCCGGTACAACCATCAACTCTCAAGTCATCTTCACCTTCAGTAATCATGAAGGATGCAAACGCTGAATCTCCAGGGTCCACCATTTCAGAGGCATCTACGAACCCTGTGGCACCAGCAGTACCTACAGAACAACCAGTCAACAAACTCTCAGATGAAGAACAGCAACTCATTACCAAGCTTCAAGACACATACAAAACCATTGTCCGTTTGGAAAACACACTCCAACGCAGATGTGCATCATTGAACCTACTTGAAAGACTGGATATGACTGAGCTATGGGAGATCTACAACATTGACATCCAACTTCTCAACTCTTACTACGATTTCCTGTTATACGCCATGGGATCGGGTAAGTCTGGAAAGCAGATCGTGGATGTATATCGCATTCCAAGACGTCTGTGGGTGTATGGTATCGTAACGTTCCTTGATGTTTTGAAGAACGTTGTCTCCATCTTCATCGAACATGACATCTGTTCAAGTTTTATCAGTTATGCATTCAGTATTCTCTCAGGACTTTCCGATCTAGAGATGGAAGGTTGGTTATGTGAGAAACTTGGAGATCTATCACGTATGGCCATTGCTTTGTATCCATCACGATACATTGATTGGAAGATCAGTTCGGAGTATTGGTACTCCACAGCCATGAAGACCCAGTATGGAGTTGGAAAGATCTACTACCACATTGCCACTGTGCAAATGGATAGTTTGGATGCATTGGTCAATATCGGCAGAAGTGTCTTTTGTCGGGATACTTTTGTGCCGACACCACAGTATATGAGAATGGTCATTGATAACATCAACCAGAGAAGTTATGTTGACTTGCCTGTGCTGGATTTCATTAAGGTGCACAAGATCCTTCTCTGTGATGAGATTGTCAACGATGCAGAGTTGAACAAGCTGATCACGTACTACACTCGCAACCTCGGTGTTGATAACAACAGTGTGGACTTCTTCGTCAGAACTCGCAAAGTGTTCAGTGATGTTATCAGAGCTCCACAGTACTCACAGGATAACGACTACGAGAACAAGTTCAACTTCTGGTTCCAAAGAAGTTCATCATTTGCTTTAGTCAACATCTTCCAGATGGTTGGGTTTGGTAACTCTGCAAATCCATTCGCCAGATTGTTTGGTCTGGTTGAGGCTCTGAAAGAAAGAAAAGAACGTAAAGAGAGAAAGGATAAGAGAAAAAAGAGTGTGAATGGTGATTTTAATTCAGAGCAAGAACTACAACAAGAGGCTGACTCTACTACTGATCAAGTTGCTGAGATGTCTGTTGAGGACTGGTTTGAGACTAATGTTTCTCTCAACAAGTTCGCAATCAAAGTTGCCATGAAGATGATGATCGTTTACTTGAGAGGTCCATTGATTAGTGGTTTGCCATTCGCTATCACGATGCTCTATTTCCTCGTTGCTGTTGGTGAAGCCATCAAAAAATATCCAAAATCTAAACCATTCTTTGAAACAATCATTCTCACAGTCATTCCTCTCAACACTTTGATCCGCTACTTGAACGAAGTCTTGGATGTTGTCAAATGCAAGCCGGAGATCATTGCCAAGTTGCAAAAGTTTCAAGACGAGGATCCTGATTTCTCAAAGTCTGGATTCTTGGATTACTTCAACAAGCATGAGAACTTACTGGAAGTTTGGAAGTGTTGGGGTTCTCTCTGGTTTGATGTTATTGGCCTTAAGGAGGAATACAGTTCTTCTGAAGATGCTGGTATTTCTAAGTTTGATATTCTTGATGTCCCAATTGGTGGTGTCCGTTATGACAAGTCCTTCAACAATCACAGATTACTCAGAGTGATACTATTGGCATCATATGTTGCCGACAACTTCAACTTTGGTATCAAGAGATTTGACTGCTTGAGATTTGGATTCCACGTTGAGAAGGTGTTCAGAGATCGTGAGTTCAGCGAATCCACCCGCACATTTGTCAAGAATGGATACATGGAGATATTTAGAGAGGCTAAGACTTTTGACTTGGTTGAGAGCGTTGAAGTTGATCAAGCATGGCGCACTATTTCCAAGGGAGGTTTGCTTGAGTGGATTAAAGCTGACAATAAACACCCTGAGTTGGACACTAGCCAAGTCGTTGACTACGCTGATAATGATGCTGATTTTGAAGACAATGATGACGATGATGATGACGAAGAATATGATGAGGAGGATCAAGGTTGCAGTGAGCCTGGAACCGAGGATTCAGTCCCACCTGTGGGTGAAGCAGACACCGGTGCATACAAAGATTCAGATTCATTCCCAGATCCAGAGTCGCATATGGCACCATCATTCATTGCTGCTGAATCAGGTATTTTGGTTGGAAGAACTGTGACATACTTTGTTTTGGACACGAATCTCTGGTTAAAGCATTGTGGTAAGTTGTTCAAGTCTCTCAAGAGTCGCTTTTTCAACCTTGCTGTTCCCCTTGTGGTGTTCCAAGAGTTGAGATCTTTGAGATGTTCCCCAGATGCTTCTGTTGCGGATGCCGCTACGAGAGCTGTCATTGCTTTGAGACAACTTGGATCTGATGGATGTCTTGTTCCATTGAAGATGAATGGTACTAAAGCATCATCTTTGAACGATCTGTCGGACTTTGAGAATAACAAGGCTTGGATGCAGAGCATTGATGACACTATCATCAACTCCACCAGACTTCTTGAGTCTCATCTCATGGTGAGCTACCACAAACAGAACCCAGTCAAATGGGATGGTGTCAACTTTGCAGTTCTCATCACTGAGGACAGAAACATGAGACTCAAATCACGTACAAGAAATGTTGCTGCATTCCAAGGAAGATGGCTTTTCGATGTTATTGAGAGATTCTCTGAGGGTAAGATTTGCAGTAACTGAATCCACCTACCTACACTTTTGATTGGCTTGAGAGACATTTCACATTCCATTAATCACCTCGACTGCACCCAAAAAGACCTATCACTATTCATAATACATGGTTTTTTATATTGATAAATGCTAAAACTGTAGTAATATAACTCGTTAATGATCTATGAGTGATGAAACCTGCAACCGGGTCGTCCCTTCAGACCTGTAGCTTCCAATTGTGATACATCTTACGCTCACCCAATATCTCAAATCCTTCAATTAACAGAACCTTGTCGCCTTTTCTCACTTTCTGGAATCTGTTAAAGGATACGATACTCTGCTTGTAGTTCAACAAGAGCGCTTCCTCAATTTCACCTGTAACGCTTTCCACTTTCACCAGCGTCAACATGTCGTTGAAAGGCGATGTCTCCACGATAGTGTATGCATCCTCGATAGGGTCTCTTGTTATAATCTCAACCTGATGGATCTTGTACCATTGGTCTAATTTCACGATCGGCATTTCCACATCCTGTAGCATTGGAGATTCTGAAATATGTGGAATGTTGATGACAGAGGGTACTGAAGCGATCGGACCCCTGATCTTGAAGTCCTGGTTCACTGTCTCCCTAGTGATCTTCTTTGATGTGGGTGTTGTTTCATGTTCTGAGGAAACATGTTGTGGTTTCCATGATGCCGCTGCTGATTTGATCTCTGAAACAGGTGTCTTCGGAATGGACTTGTCTCTGTAGATCTTGAACTTTTGTGAAGGTGTAGAAAGTTGGGTGATCTTGGTCTTAGACTCTGGTGCTGTGTTATCGGTGGTAGTGACTGGTTTATGTCTTTTCAATGGGGTGTTCTGAAGGAAGGAACGGATCTTCTTCTTGGAACTTGGCGTGGGGAGAGGTATGTTTGAATCTCGAGTCTGCAGAAGATGCGAGACCGGTGTAGCTCGGTCAGCTGGTCTGTTCGATAACCCCATTTTCAGCTGCTGTGATAGGATTGAGCCGCTGTACTTGATTTGTTTATGAAGTCCTCTGATAATGAAGGATGCTAGAGTTTTAGTGAAGATGTCATGAGATCTGAAATGTAAACAAAAACCCGCGCTCATCGCATCAAACAGGCTCAAGGGTTACTATAGCAACACCCGCACACCAGACTCAGGAACCACCGTTTCTTTTTTTCCCGAGTTTTTTTTTTTTTTTTTTTTTTTTTTTTTTTTTTTTTTTTGCACTTTGGCCCCTTTTTAACTCCCGGGGGTAAAGTCCCCTTGCAGCCGGACAAAGGATTT
>JAKTSI010000085.1:0-38701 GCA_030580135.1 Petasospora easanensis | reverse complement strand
CGAACGCCGTCAAAAAGAAACAACCACCTGCGACAATGTTGTAAACGTACCGCGTACCTGCACCATTCTGTACAAACTGGCGTCTAGTGCTACGCGGCAATATCCAGTGTCCACCACTATTAATAGAGTGAAACGTTAGATGCTGTCGTCGGAATAGGCCGATGATGCCCCACAAGATAAGGGACCTTAAACATATCCAGTTTTTAGTGAGGGGTGAGGGGGTGTGTGCATAGGTCAAGGCAGGTCATGAAGAAGGCGGCCATGGAGGGGGTCGCCCTGTATGGAGGTTATATATAGCATATAGCACGCTGTAGGCTCTCTCACAATGGGAAACGCACCCAAAATGGGCCCTGCACCGCTTGTAGAGTCCCGCGACGCATTGACACGGGTCGTCGGATGTCATCTATGCAAAGGCGTCTAGTAAGACAAAGCGTCATGTGCCGGGGTTTAGCGCTATCACAGTACCCGTTTGATCTCATGCGGCATCTCAGGGTCCCCATTTCAGAAGCACGTAATGGTGTCAGGAGAGTGTCTGAACAAGGGGACAAAACTGTACCCTCAAACAAGCCTAAATACAAGGGTGGTAAGCTTACCACACACACTTTATAATTTTTGTGATTGGCCCATGATGAGACACATAGCTGCGCCCCCTAGTGCTAACCGCAACCGAAAGAAAAAGAGAAGCTTCATTCTGAGACACAGAGTCATCTCACGCTTCTCATATGAGATTACCTCCTATCTAGATCATATTTGCGGTCTGTGCGTACGCAGTGATGATCGCGAGCCACTCTCCTATTCATATGTAACGGGCCTTGAAAGGAAATCGGTTAGTATCGGAACCCACTAGTAACGCCGTGGCCCAAGAGATTAGTTCGTATATTGTTTCGCATTAGTGCTTGTGGTTCCTGGTGCCGTCTGCACGGATCGGAAACACTTTTGTCAATAGGGCCAGTGATCACTGATGACGGGATCGAGTGTCCGATCTAGGCAGTTGGCGTTACCTTGAACCTGCTTGAATATGCAGGCGCGCTGGAGATACCCGCAGCTGAAGTGCTCCTCTCAGGTTTCTTTTCCACCTTCCAGAAAACTTTTGGTTTGCATGAGTTTCTAAATGGAGAACCTGGCCATACAATGGGATAAGCTCTACGAGGGACCCACTTACTTGAAAGAAGATGGTTTGTCAGGAGAGAAAGATCACCAGCGGACACTGGCGCGTTGCGAGAGCCCAGCTCCGAACCACATCCAAGTTGCCGTGTGCCCAAGAGCACAGGAACAACCCCCAGTGCCAAGGTGGGAGCAAGGCACTCACCTGGAAGACTTATGCGTGCGTGCATGGTCCCGGGTATAGGCGTGTCTTAGAAGGCTGCGATCAGGTCAGACCCACACTGTGCAGGACGATCTGTTATTATGAGGGGGAGAGGGGGAACAAATATAGACACCGCTGCGAACTATATATAATGCGAGGTTTTTCCACTCTGCATGTTACCCCTGCCTCTGCTTCCCCCTTCTCTCTTCTCTCTCTCTCTCTATCACCACATCTGCCCCTTTTCTGTCCCCCGTGTGGCTCCACAGGAAAAGGTTCGTGTCCCCGTCCGCAACCTCACCACTTCCGACCGCCGGAACTTGCCGTCTTGCCGTGCCACACAGTCGCGCCCCCCTGAGGTTGAGCTGAGACAAGAAAACTGGAAACAGCCAACAAGAGCGCTACATGGCTCACAACAGACTCCACCACAACCACGCTCCTTACATCGGGTCCTACCCTTCCATTGCCGTTGCATACACTCTCATACGACACATGCCCGAGACACCAGGCTCCCCACACCGTGAGCTCCAGCAGCTCTCGATCGACGAGCCGCTGCGGTCACCTCGCTCCTCCTCCTCCTACACACAAAACATCAACGCTGACATACAGGCTCGTCTCTTAGCCTTCCAAGAACAGCGTCAGTCCAGAAACAACTCTCCACAGGACGACTATGACAAGAGTTCTCCTCTGCACCAGGGCTCGCCGTCCTCCACCTCCTTGAAGAACTCCCAGCAGTCTGTGTCATCCCCTCAGGCCTCTCAGATCGAACAGCAACAGAAGCAGATCCATGAGCTTCAGCGCAAGAGATCTCTGCAGATGAAGAAGGATAAGCCATTGCCTCCATTGCCACCATTGGGTCCTTCCAATCTCAGACCACAGTCTTCCTCTGAGTCGGAATCTTCACCTTCTCCTCCACCATTGGACACCCCTTCTAACCCAACCACCGCATCACCATCTTTTAACAAGCCACCAGCACACATTTCCAGCAAATTGAATCCAGCAAGACCGGCTCCGTCACTCCCTATTAACTCACAGGTCTCTCCACAGGTTGCCGCCCGTCTGCCAAAGACCAAACAGTCATTATCCATGCGTCGTGGTATGAAACTACCTACGGGACTGCCACCTCTCAGTATGGACACTTCACAATCACCATCCCAGCCTGTGGCGGCTCCGCAACCGCACCAGCAGCAACAAGACTCTCAGCCATTGAAGTCGTCAGTGTCTGATTTCATTGATAAGAGAGGAAAATTGCCTCCACAGCAGAACATGCAATTGAAGGGACTGTTTGCCAATTACTCCAAGTACATTGATATCAAGTCCGGTTCTCTCAACTTTGCAGGAAAGTTATCATTGGATTCTAAAGGTGTTAACTTTAACGGAACCAAATTCAGCATCTCTGCTGATGATTTGGAATTCTTGGAAGAACTTGGTCGTGGTAACTATGGAACTGTTAGTAAAGTTTTGCACAAGCCAACAGGTATCATCATGGCCATGAAGGAAGTTCGTTTGGAATTGGATGATTCAAAATTCAGACAAATCCTGATGGAATTGGAAGTGTTACACAAGTGTAACTCCCCATACATTGTTGATTTCTACGGTGCTTTCTTTGTTGAAGGTGCTGTCTACATGTGTATTGAGTACATGGATGGAGGCTCTTTGGATAAGATTTATGGAAATGGTGTTGACGAACCACATTTGAAGTTTATCACAGATAGTGTTGTTCGTGGATTGAGAGAATTGAAAGAGAACCATAATGTGATACATCGTGATGTCAAGCCAACAAACATTCTCGTCAACACCTCTGGTAAGGTGAAATTGTGTGACTTTGGTGTTTCAGGTAACTTGGTTGCTTCTTTGGCAAAGACAAACATCGGTTGTCAATCATACATGGCTCCTGAACGTATCAAATCTCTGAGTCCAGACGATGTTACATACACTGTCCAATCTGATATTTGGTCTCTTGGTCTTTCCATCCTTGAAACTGCAAAGGGGTGTTACCCATACCCACCAGAGACTTACGACAACATCTTCTCTCAACTCAGTGCCATTGTTGATGGTGAACCACCAAAGCTTCCTTCCGAATTCACATCCCAGGCTCATGATTTCGTTGCTCACTGTTTGGATAAGATTCCAGAACGCAGACCAAACTACACCAAGCTGCTCCAACATCCATGGTTGGAAGATGTTATCGAACAGAGTGAGATGTCTCTTTATGTCCAACGCAGAATTGAAGAGCACAAGGTTGAGAAGACTAAACAAGACCAGGAGGATATCAAGGAGTTGAACCAGAAGTTGAAGACGCCTGCATTGCACAGAGGTGGTGCTCCACAACCACCTGCTTGAAAGAAAAAAAAAAAAAGAAAGACAGAGAATGAAAAAAGGGATTCTTTGAATGCCCAGAAAGAGAGACTATGTGCAGAGATTGAGAAAAAGTTGTACATTTCTTGTTGTGTCCCATTTTTTTTTTTTTTTTATGATGTCCCCCACCCTTCCATTCATATATTTTTGTTGTACCCCCAATTGCTGTATCCATTATCATTGTTTCTGTTGCTCTCCAGTCACTATCACGTCATGCCTCTTTTGTTCCATACATATCATCGACTATCTTGCACAGTTTATATTTTGTTGTTATATTTCTTTCCTATTGTTGCTACCTGTTATCATTCATTCGCTTTACGACCACGCTTATATGTTTTCAGTCATCCCGCTTCTCTCATGTTATACACATGTGTTCTTGGCACTAGATCATTTGTAGATCTTTCATTATATGAGTTGTCTAATTATAGTCCCGGAACCAGCTTCAGTGTATGATATTGTGTCACTCGCGATCTGGACTCCATACTTAAAAATTTCGTTGACCTTACACTGATCGACCCAACTTCAACTTCATAGGAAGCACATCCCACACAGATGATCGCCTTAGGGCTCAAGACCAAGATCGGTCTCGGAGTACTGGTCTCGTACTCCTCTTATTCCCTTTATGTATCCTACGCCACGAGCAATGAGATCTCCCGAAGAGCCCGTTTTGAGAAGATGAGAAGCGAGACATCTCTACTACAAGAGTCACACAGTTGTGGGTGTGGGAAGTACGATTCTCTTACTGTTGCTGGACGTTTTGAGAATCCGTTCAAGGAATATAGAATGCAGACTCTGTTTGAGTTCTTCTATACGAGGCTTTTGGAGTTGTTTGAAGGTAAATCAAGAGGTGGAGTTCCTGATAAGATCAAACTTCGAGAGTTATTGCCTGTATTTACCCCTGATTTTGAGTTGTTGAAAGCTACATCGTTATTGGAGAAGGATATACAGGCAATTAAGGATCTTAAGGAAGTTCCTAAAGTGGATGATCGTTTGACTTTCACTTGGCTTGGTCAGAGTTGTGCATTTATTCAGATTTCTGGCGTCAATATCCTTACGGATCCTTTGTTTGCAGATTACTTGGTCAATCCATACTTGGGACCAAAGAGAATCACACCAAGTCCGTGTAAATTGAAAGAACTTCCAAGTCCTCATTTCGTCTTGGTCTCACATAATCATCCAGATCATTTGGATATGGATGTTGTGGAAGAGCTTCATAACAATACAACTTGGATCGTGCCACTTGGACTCAGAAAGACGTTGGCTAAGAAGGGAATCCATAATACCATCGAGTTGGATTGGTGGGAAAAAGCGAAGATTGAGGTTCCTGAAGATCCAAAGAACGTTTACGAGGTTGCATGTACACCAGCAATGCATTGGTCTGGAAGACAACTTTGGGATTCGAACCAGACTTTATGGTGTTCATTCTTGATCTTGAAGAATGGTAAGCCAATATTTTTCCATGCTGGTGACACTGGTTATGTTGATGACTTGTTCACTGATATTGCTGAGAAGTATGGCCAAGGAACCAAATTGGCAATGTTGCCATGTGGACAGTATTGTCCTGAATGGCACCAGAAACCAAGGCATGTCAGTCCAGAGGAATGTTTCAAGATCATGGACGACTTGCGTGCCAAGAAGATGGTTGGTGTTCATTGGGGTACATTTGTGTTGAGTAGTGAACATTTCCTTGAACCAAAGTTAAAGTTGGAAGGATTGGCCAAGGATTTGAACAAAGCTAATGATGTATTTGCCCCACAGTTTGGTAAGACAATGGTGTTTGATATGAGTTATGACGGGGACGGAACTAGTTATAAAGCTATTAGAGATGGTAAGAGTGTGTTTGTTAAATAACATAGATCTACATGAATAATGACACATGAGTTTGCTGAACAGATCATCTGGTAGACTTGATTTTCTTACTTCTCTATACTCTTTAAGAAACTCTGATAAACTTCATCTTTAATCTTGTATGAGTGGACTGGTTCAGGGAATCTGGAAGCCTTGACATCTTCAACGTAGCTTCTTATAGCCTCAACGTTGGTGTTATAACTATCTGCATACTTCTTGACGAATTTTGGGATGTGACCATCAAGCATGCCCAATAGATCAGCTTGTACTAACACCTGTCCACTTGTTCCTGAACCTGCGCCAATTCCAATAGTTGGAATGTCCAATTTGGAAGTGATATAAGTTGCTAATGTCTCCGGTACGGCTTCAAGCACGACTGCAAATGCACCAGCTTCTTGTACAGCTAATGCATCTTCATATACTTTGATAGCAGCTTTTGGTGATCTTCCTTGTACTTTAAACCCACCTAATGCATTTGATCTCTGTGGAGTTAATCCAACGTGTGCCATTACTGGTATTCCGATGTTTGTCAATTGTGATATTGTTGGTGCAATCTCCTCACCACCTTCCAACTTAACAGCATTTGCACGACCTTTGGAGATTAATTTGATTGCTGATTCAATAGCTCTTTCAGAACTTGATTCATATGTTCCAAAAGTCATATCTGCAATCAAGAAACTGTGTTTAACACCTCTGGAAACGGCTTTACAATGGTATAAGAACTCATCAAACTCAATCTCATTGGTGTCTTCATATCCCAACGCCACCATAGCGAGAGAGTCCCCAACTAGTACCATGTCCACTCCAGCATCATTGGCGTGTTTGCCTGAAATGTAATCGTGCGCAGTCACCACAGATAGCTTCGTTCCCTTTGTGTAGAGAGAATGGATGTCTGTGATGGAGATCTTCTTTGACGGCGTATATGCACTCCTTAGAGCGTTGAAGCAGTGGAAACCTCTCCTGAAGATGGCTCGTGAAGACATGTGGGTGGCAGATTGTGTGCAGATAAGGGACTAATCAATAGTCGATCGGGAGGTGATAAGTTGATTAAATCAAGAGAACAACACGAGATGAGAGAAACAAAGAAAAATCGGCCCCGCGGCTTTCGGGGGTCAACGGTTTATGCCGAGGCTCAACAAAATTGTCTCCTACCAACTACCATCCACCAACAACTGAGACCCCAGCAACAATGGCAGGTTTTAGAGGAACTGTTGAGCAGCATCACGTGAAGGACACCGTCAAACTTCCACTCAAAGACGGTGAAAGTCCAGACACTGCACAGATCCCACTTCATGAGTTAGTCAACAGCATCGATTCCTTGAAAGACGGATCTCGCTTCTACTTGGCACCTTCTCTCTGCCATGGTGCTTTGCAGACAATGTACATCTATGGAGGTGACTTCTCCAAGATGTTCCAAGTCTACTATGGCCGTCGTTTGATTCACTTCGCTGATGGTGGTTGTGCCTCTGCTGACTACGTTATCCCACCGGCACCAAAGGAACAATGGGCGGAACTCGCTACTCAGAACTTCCCGGGTGAAGACTGGCCAGAGCTTCATCCACGTACAAGATACTTATCTCCATCTGAAGTCGAAGACCTTAAAACACAAGATTCCAAGAAACCATTGGCTGTGCTTAATCATGGTCTTGCTGGTGGTTCTCATGAACCGTATGTCCGTATGCTCGCCGAGGGCCTCTACAACTCTGGATTTGATGTCGTTGTGTTGAACTCAAGAGGTTGTGCAAGAACTAAATTGACCACTCCTCAGTTGTTCACTGGTCTTCATACCGATGACCTCCGTCATTTGGTGAAGGTGCTCCAAGAGGAGTACCCAGGAAGACCTCTCTACGGTGTAGGTATGTCATTCGGTGCCACTATTCTCACAAACTACATCGGTGAAGAGGAAGATAGCTCACCATTCGTTGCAACTGCATGTTTGTCCAACCCTTGGGATATGGTTGATTCCGCCTATCACATCACTAATGGATTCATCGGTAAGAACTTGTTCTCGGAGAATATTGCTGGTACTCTTGCAAGACTCGTTAAATCCAACCGTAAAGTCTTGCTTGAAAGTGACTTCTTCACTGAAGATATGATCTACAAGCAGAAATACCACAATACTGCTGAATTTGATGGGTTGTTCACTGCTCCTTTACACGGATTCCAAACGGCCTTCCAGTACTATAGAGCCGCTTCCTCTGTCAATAGATTGTTGAAAGTCCACACACCTTTGTTGATCATCAACTCTACTGATGATCCTGTTGTTGGTACTCAATCCATTCCAATCCCAGAGGCTGAAGCTAATCCTTATATCATCCTTATCAAGACTGACCTTGGTGGTCATTTGGCTTACGTTCAGAGTGATGGTAAGAACTGGGCTGTTAACCAGATTGTCAAGTTCTTCACCAAGTTCCAGGAAACTGTTGATGTTTCAAAGAAGCCAATTACTGATTACAAGCCAACTAAGTCTGTTTATGACTACAAGTTACACTATTAGATACAATATACATGTCTTAATTTCCTGCTTCTCCTCTAGCCTGAGTCCACTCAGGTGCACCACTTTGTCTTGGAAGACTTGTTTCATTAGTTTCTTGAGATCCATTCAGCTCTAATCTTTCAAAGTAATCCTCCATGTATAAATTAGCCGCTTCATCCAAAGGTTTGAAAGCTCTCTGTATGGCTGTGACTTTCTTAAGGATGACACTCAGCTCCTTCTCAGAGATCTGACGTCTTGGGATCTGCTTTGTTGGGTCAACGATATATCTCTTTGAAACATCCATTATCCCATCTGTGCCAATTGCAATGCAATAACTCATCTTTTTACCCCATCCTTTGTTGTATAGGCTTGGGTTATCAAACGCCTCTTCACAACTATCAACATGAACCCACTTTCCTGTAGTCTCTGAGCGAACTTCACACCACACATGATCCTCTGCATTCCAAACATATCTTGCTCTTACACCCAATGCCCTCAATATCAAATAGAAAGTAATGGCCCACTCTCCACATCTGCCGCATCGTGTTTGGAGGAGTTTAAGGGGGTTGTTGTAACGTTGGAATCTGTGGATCGTCCCATCATCATACTGGTACAACTCCACAACACCAGCGTCACCTTCTCTGGATTCAATCTCTGTAGGACGTGTAGCACCAATGCCTTTGCCTCCAGTTTTGCCCTCTAATTCGGGAACATTGACCCATTTGAAGAAGTCTTGCTTAAACCACTTGAGAGCCTCCATGACGACCAGATCGGTATATCCATACTTCCCACCTTCTTTCTCACGGGCATCAACACCACTGTAAATCTTCTCAAAATCAATCACTTCAGTAGCAGCATCGAGGTATTCAGCAGTCTCACACCGCTTTAGTCTATCAAGAATGGAAAGGGACTTGAGAACAGGTATGCGTGATAGCTGGGCCTCTTCTGTTCTCGTGAGTTGCCTGTTATTGAGTTCCCTCTGTGTGTAGTCCTTTATGACTTTGTTTATTGTGTCAACGTGTTCATTTATCGACATCTTTTGGCTGTTTATGGTCTATAATGGGGGCATTGTATGGAGTAAAGTATGGAGTGCTTTCGCGCCTTCAATTCTTTTCCACTGACGTTTAGCCTCTACTTCTTACTACAACAATACAACAACACAACAATGTTCAGATCAACTTTCCGTTCATTACGTGTTCCCTTATCACGACGTTACACACACCTCTGGCATCAGAACCTCTCCGTTGATCAGCACGCACTCGGCGCTGAGCTGGAAGAGCCGCTCCTCGACCACCTCCGCAAGCGTGGATTGATTGCCCAAGCGACAAATGAAGAGTTGGAGGATCTGTTAAAGAAGGCAAAGGTTGGATTGTACTGTGGTGCTGATCCAACTGCTAATTCCCTCCATTTGGGTAATTTGCTACCATTAATGATTCTCTTGCACTTCAACATCCGTGGTCATGACGTAACAGGGTTGGTTGGCGGTGCTACTGGTGCCGTTGGTGATCCATCCGGAAGAACGACTGAAAGAAATGCAATGGAGGATGAGACTAGATTGGATAATGTGACTCGAATCAGAAATCAGATGGAATCATTCTTTGCAAATGGTGTCAGATACGTTAAATCCATCAGTGTTCAGAAAGTCATTGAAGAAGGTCAGGTCTCTTCAAGAAACAACTATGAATGGTGGAAGGACATTACACTCCTTGACTTCTTGGCTACTTATGGAAGACATATCAGAGTCTCACAAATGCTTGCTAGGGATAGTGTCAAGGGAAGACTTGAATCCGAAAATGGTATTGGATTCAACGAATTCACCTACCAGATCCTCCAGGCCTATGACTTCTGGTACTTGTTCCGTCATCATAACGTTAGCATCCAAGTTGGTGGTAATGACCAGTGGGGTAACATTACAGCTGGTGTGGATCTCATTACAAGGCTCAAGACAGTTTTGAAACAGGACAAGAAGAACAAAGAGGCACAGAGAATTGCCTCCAGATCACCATTTGGAATCACAGTCCCATTGCTCACCACTGCATCTGGTGAGAAATTCGGTAAATCTGCTGGAAATGCAGTGTTTATCGATTCTGATATAACACCAGCATTTGATCTTTATCAATACTTCATCAAGACTCCAGATTCTGAAGTTGAAAAGCTTCTCAAGATCTTCACCTTCTTACCAATTTCACAGATCGAATCCATCATGAAGATGCACAACGAAGATCCATCCTACCGTAACGCTCAACGTGTTTTGGCTAATGAAGTTACTGATCTCATTCATGGTGTTGGATCCGGTAAAACAGCAGCAATCATCTCATCAATCTTGTATCCATTACCTGATGTTCCATACCCTGACACATCCTCAGACATGCTCATATACTCCTTTGAGAAGGCCAACATCCTCAAGAGAGTCTCTAGTGAAAAATTCCTGGATCAGCCATTTAGTTCTATCGTTGCTGAACTTCATGGATGTTCTAAGAAAGAGGCAAAGAAGTATGTATCAAATGGAGCTGTCTACTTCGGATATGATAGACTAAGAGTGGATCCTTCAGACGCACTGTTGTTATCTAGAGAGCAACTCATTGATGGTAAATTGTTATTATTAAGAATCGGTAAGGGTAAGTATCACGTTGCTGAGATTGTTTAAACCTTCCTTGTACATAATGCACATAGTTTCTTTTCTTGTACAAATACGATCACACAGCTAGCTATCAAGTCGTTCTTTTGTATTTATTAAGCCAATAGCTCTATTTATTCATCAACCTCCTCCAAAACAACTCTACGCTTTGTTGCGGAACCTGAAGATGGAGCAGCACCTGATGTAGTGGCACCTGGGACAACTGGTGTTGGTGTAACTGATGCACTCTTAACTTTCTTAGCCTTGGCCTTCTTTGGCTCGTTCCATGCATAGAGTGGTTTGAAACTATCAATGAAACTGACATCCTCAAACAAGTTAGGGAAGATCCATATACCTGGGCTCACGAGGAAGTAAGTGGCGATGAACAAGATGAGTCTGATAATAGCCACGATGAACAAGAGACCAAGAAGACCAAGCAATCCAACAGAGAGGTACCACACACCTCTTCTCATAAAGTGTGGCCACAATGGGAAACAAATAAGTGTGAAAACACCAATAACTAAACCAATAGTTCCAAGTGTGTTCCAAATGGAGGTCTTACGGTATAGCCAAATGTAATACTCATCAGGTGTCAATTCAGCCTTTGGTAAACCGACAAACACTGGGAATCCCTTCTTTGGATTCAAGTTCTGTTCTCTAGCTTCCTTAGTATGAAGCTTCTGACCACGTAACACCAATCTGTTGTTGATAAGAAGGGCAAATACACCCTTGGCTTGTTGTTCTGTTGTGATTAGAGGAAGGCCATTCTTTGGGTTAGCAGCCTTGGTCTTGTACTCCTCAGAAAGAAGGGTACGGAAAACTCTCTTGAATCTGAAGAACTCCACAATACTACCGTTCAAGGAGCCTTGACGTTGCTTAATAGCAGCATTGGAATAGAGGAAAGCAGCAACGTTGAGTGCAATCTTATCAACCTGGGGTTTCTGGGCAGGCTGGCTCATTGTGTGTGAATGGATGTATGCAGAAGAAATGTGTGATTAACGTGTCTTTGAATGATCCTGATGTTATGAATAATCTATTCTTGCTCAGACCAGCACGTGAAGAAAACAGAAACAACTCAGAAGGAGCTTTCTGCCTAAACGTGTAGAGATCATCGTCGTTAAACCTCTCGGGGGCTTTTTCAACGTGTCGTCTTGATTGACCCGGGTGGTTTTGGCAGTTACATACACCCGTACACCACTTTGTTGGAGTGTTTATGGGAGGTTAATTATACAACCAGTAGGATTTTAGGTGAACTTTTTAGACTTTTAAACTCCTATTCTTTCATATAATGGGAGTATATGGGTTTAAAGCCGTTTTGGAGACTCAAATTTTGTAAAATTTTCAGAAAATGGAGTCATGCTTTTCAAATTGAAAAGTTGTATTGAAAGAAGAAGTGACGAAGTCGTAAAAATCATCGAATTTGGATATATGAGTTAGATCTGATAAAACTAGACTTGATTTAGAGTAAGAATTCTAGATCTAAGATCCATATAACCCCGCATTGTGGTTTTATGATCATATTTCATGTTTAGATGTTGGAAAGGGGATGTTTGGGTGTGTGTCAAGGTGTCATTAACACTAAATCTACTAATTAATTAACGTACAACCAAATGATTCAATTAGATCTCTTTGCATTATAAAGACATCACCATCACGAACACAATTATACAAAGTGCCTCCATGCACACAAATATCCACATGGCTCAAACGACCTCATCGCGCACGATCGAAAAAAGTTTGAAGGGCTCCAAGGACTACTCAACTAACAGTTGACTATCAAGACTCTTAAACACGATACAATGCCTACTAGTGAACACACAGAAGAGGATCTTCATGCCCTCTTGAAATCGTTCAAGGATGGACTTCTCTTATACTCAGCTACACTTGCCAAATCTCCTCTATCGGAACTAAAGACTGAGGACATCGCCAATGCTGATATCGAACTCTCCAAAGTATCCCAATTACTTTTCGCCCATGCCACTAAACTGGGTATTGCATTCAGACCACCAGTTAGTATTAATGCAGCATATGAACAGATAAGGGAAACTTCCCAGAAATTGCTCTTAATCGTTAGTGTTGCTGCACAGTTTGGCGATGAGAAAGTATGGTCTACTCTATTCCAGAGAGAGGTTGTTGTGAAAGTTCAAGGTGTCATTTCCAGTTTCATCACGCTGTTAGATGAGCTTGAAGCACTCGATTTTAATGAAAAGAGAAAAGAAAAGGGAGAAGAAGATGACACACAAGTTAATGGAAGACTTGTATCTGTGGGTAAAGTCTGGGATAGTTGTAAGACAATGGAGGCATTGATGAATAAGGGTAAGCTTGGTCTCTTGAAAGATAAGATCCAACTCAGTATTGGAATCGTTGATGATGCCATGGAAGAGTTTAACGAATGGATAGAGAACCCTGAGGAGCTTGATGATTCTGATCCATTTGGATTTGCAGATATTGAAGACTTCGATGATGAACCAAAGGAGAAAGGAGAGATCGATTCACAGACTATTGAACTTGCCGAAAAGTGGTCACAGAAGATCAAAATGTTGAAATTTTTGTTAGGGTCACTAAGCAAATCTCTTCCAACCTCAAATGATACATCAGGTTCAGACATTGATGAGTTCAACAAAGAGCAGAACGTACTGGTTGAACAAGTTGACGACCTCGTTGCAGCATTCTTCTTGAACAACGGCATCCCACAGATCAAAACACAAATAACTACAATTGAGAAACAGAGTGAATTACTCATTGCACTCGTTAGAAAATTGAACAAGGGAGATGACAAGAAGACCAAATGGCTCGACTTGTGGCAAGAGAAGTTCCTCTTATAGATTTTTAATGACGTTAACTAATTCACGATGATCATCTAGTACAAGATTTTAGTTTTATTACTGATCGTAAAGTTACACATCACCATTCTTCACCATCACTCTCATCATCACTTCTACTAACCTTAGACTTTCTACTACTCAAAGCAGCAGCCAATGCATCAGCAAGCGAGCCGCCACCAGCAGCACCGCCAGTAGCTGCTGCAGACATTGGTGGGGCTTCACCTCTTTGCTCTTGTAGAAGTACCGATGGCTTATCAAGCTGGCTCTTGTCAACCTTACGCAATCCACCAATACCACCGGCTCCTCTGATAGATGCAAGAAGAGCATCACGACCACCATCAACTTGTGGTAATGCTGGGACAGGGCTGGAACCCATATCTGGAGGTGGTGGAGCAGGTGGGGCACCGGATGAACCACCCATTGGTGGAAGAGGTGGTGCAGGGGGAGCAGCAGCAGATCCACCTGATGGAGGCATTGGTGGAGCAGGTGGCGGTGCTGAGCTCTGTGTTGGGAAAGAAACTGGCGGTGGACCTGATGAAGAAGGATGTGGAGGAGGGGCAGGAATACTTGATTGTGGCTGTTGTGGTGGAAGTGGTGGAGCCACTGGAACTGCCTGTTGTTGAGCCGGCTGTTGATACACTGGTTGCTGATATGCTTGCTGTGGCTGTTGATATGCTTGCTGTGGTTGTTGGTAAGGCTGCTGTGTAGGTGTAGCGACGGGCTGTCTTGATGGAGGAGGAGGAGGGGCAGCACCACCTCTTCTTGGCGGTGGAGCTGGAGGAGGAGCACCTCTAGATGCAGGTGGAGCAGGTGGAATTCTTCCAGTAGTTTGAGGTTGTAATCCTGGTTGCTGTCCTAAAGGTTGTCTTGAAGGAGGAGGTGGTGGAACTGCACCTCTTGATGGTGGAGGTGGTGGTACACCTCCGCGAGCAGGCGGAGCTGGAATTGGTCTAGCACCTGGCGGAGGAGGAGTTGGACGGGAACCAGCTGGTGGAGGAGGAGTAGGACGAGCAGCAGTTGGAAGTGTAGGCATAGGACGTGTACTTGATGGCGGTAGAGGTGGTCCATTTGATGCAGCTGGAGGTGGAGCATTGTTGAGTGGTGGTGGAACTCTGTGCACTGAACCAGAATTTGACAATGGAGGTGGAAGTCTGTGTACTGGCCCTTTAGAAACTGGTTCTGGAGTGGCTTCGTGTGATGATTCAGACGAACTTGGTGTATCTGGAAGAGGAGCAGGAGCGGATGGTGTAGCTGGTGATGGGGCAGAAGAGTAAGATGATGCTGTTGGAGCTGGGGAGCTCGATGCGCCTGGTGGAGGAGGTGGAGGAGCTTTCTTTCTCATTGGTGTAGAAGAAGAACTTGCAGATGTAGATGATCTACTCACAGATACAGCAGGTGGACCTTTCTGGTACTTTCTTGGAACCGGAGGTTCGAGTCCAACAAGTGGACCACCTTGCTGTCTGATGTAGTCTTTAATGAATTCTTTGTTATCGGCAATCATATCCTCTGTGATACCGGCATTGGCCAATTCTCTATAAAGAGATCTCCATTCTGGAGGTGGTTGGTCATCGTAATATAGAACATGCGTTGTCTTTCTGATTCTCTGGTCACCGCCGGGTGTGTTTTGAAGATGAGATTCACCTCTTGGACCAGGTGCCATTGGGGCTTCTGGTGCCTTTTTCATTGCAATTGCATTCTTATTCTGAAGAGTCTTCTTGGAACCGTACTTCTCTCTCTGTAACACACGCTTATGGAAGTGTGCAGCATCACTGGTGTCATCAAAGAGAATACCAGCTAGACAGTCCTCCAATTCAAACGTGTGGAAGAAAGAACGGTCCTGGTTGTATTGGAAGTCAATGTAGAGTTCCTGGTCCCAAAGCACACCACGATGGCCATTAATGTCCACAATCTTGAGGAAGAACGTGTGACCAACAAGGTCGTCAACGAGGAGGAGAGCACCCGAGAGGCCGGTGTATGTCCATTGAGTGGAATCTGGGTAGGCTATGTAGAGCCTTCCGACAGCGGCGTCAAGGACTTTCTGCGACGCCTTCGGAATGACGCGCTTCACCTTGTCCTTATCGGAAGTACTGAGACCCATCGTAGAGAACAGGTGTCGTGTTGTGTGTAAGTGGGAAGATGAGCGTTAGCGCCGGCAAGGTGCTTCTTGGTGATGTGGTGCTTCGAAT
Source organism: Petasospora easanensis (assembly GCA_030580135.1). Classification (NCBI taxonomy): domain Eukaryota; kingdom Fungi; phylum Ascomycota; class Saccharomycetes; order Phaffomycetales; family Wickerhamomycetaceae; genus Petasospora; species Petasospora easanensis. The sequence goes on along the minus strand of JAKTSI010000085.1, from coordinate 23,088 downwards.
ATTTGCCAGATCAGGGGGAGACCTCCCCGCGAAATTGGGTAATTCTCGGATGAAATTGCGTTGGACCAGAATCGAACGCGCGACTCAAACTCCCCGTGGCCAGGTGGGATTCGGGAGTCCCTTTTCAAAGGGCCGGGACAGGCCCGGAGATGGCACTATAATATTGCCACACACGGCACACAATGCATCGAGGGAAACCTTGTAGGCCAAGAAGAATTGTGCTCGTAAAGCTGAATATATAAGTACCCAGTACCACCCCGTATGTGCTCCGTTTTACCTGCTCTCTTGTCGTGTTCGTCGACTATCAACCCAGATCTTTGTGCAGGGCCGATAAGAAAAAAAAATACAATCAGATCGACTGATCACAGACCAACAGACACAGATAGAGCCGTGTACCCCTGAAAAAGAATGACCAAAGACGCACCAAAGAAGTCCGTTGCCATCTTCCTCACTGACTACTCTCTCAAGCACAAAGAGCAGTTTGGTAACTTTGCTGACCAGTCTGCTAGAGCACTCGAGAGTGGCGGTAATACCCGTCCAGTCAAGGTTTTTGACACCATCAAGTCCGAGTTCCCAACTGAAGATGAGCTTGTTAACGGTATCAAAGCCATCTGGATCACTGGTTCTGCTTCCGATGCATTTGCTGACATTGATTGGATCAACACGCTTGTTGAATACATCCAGTGGATCACCAAGACCCATCCAGAGATTCCACTCGTCGGAATCTGCTTCGGCCACCAGGTCATCGGTAGAGCTTTGGGAGGAAAAGTGGGAAGAAACCCTGAGGGTTGGGAGTATGGTACTCACGAGGTTAAAGTTAACACTGATGATGAAGAGGTGAAGGAATTTTTCTCCGAGATTGGTACTTCTTTCAACATTGAAGAGATCCACCAGGACGTTGTTCTTTCACTTCCAGAAGGTGTCAAGTCCATTGGTTCCACTGAGAAGACTAAACACCAGGGATTCTACAAATCTAGACAGATTTTGACATTCCAGGGCCACCCAGAATTCACCAATGAGTTCATGGCTGCTCACATTGTTGGAATGAAGGAAAAGCACACTGAGCTCTCCAAGGAATTCTATGAAGATGCCGAGAGAAGAATTCTCATGGCACAGAATGGTCCTCAGATTAATAATGTCATTGTGAAGTTCATTGAATCTGCTCCAACTGAGAACTAAGGAATGAATCGAGTCAACGAAGTGGATGAATACGAGTCATGTTTTGCATAAAGTTTTTTATAATGTTTTAGTTCAGGAGTTTCCACCATTAATTAATAATCAACACCAAATGTTTTAATAGAATTCCTAGTTATTTATATCCCTAAAAACGACTACATTCACAAATGTGAGCAATTCTGAACCATCTATTGCGATCAAAGCCAAAAAAGTACAAACATATGAAACCAGCATATTAGGCTTGAAGCATTCAACCACCTTAAAAGTCCACCCAGAAGATATCATAACTGAGGACATGATTATAATGCTAAAAAGCTTTTCCAAAAAGAATCTTCTCCCTCCCTCCCTTTATAAATTCATCACCATGACTTTAGTCTGCAAACTCAGGTCTCAAGTCTGAACGACGAGGCTGGACAAGAGGATGTAATTGTGCAAGATACGTAATGGCCCACATGAGGAACATCATGGCCATTGTGAGGATGACAGTACTTCTCCAGACTCTGTAGTAAGAAAGTGTTAGTATTCAGAAAAGGTCAACGGCTGCTTTCGCCTCTCATGTAAAGAGAGGAGGCGCAGTGGTGGAAATGCTTACGTTTGATCCTGTTTAGGTGCAATATTCCAGAAGACCACAGAAAGGCCTGTAACGATAACAAGTGCAATGATAACGGTCCAACTAGATAAAGCGTTAGTATATTTGGCCTCACCCTCGTGGCATTGATGCAGCATGTCATCTTGTTCCGCCAGTGCGCGTATTCCGCATGCCCATTGGATGTAAAGACAAGGCAAGACGGTCCAGTGCACTCAATCAATACCAATAGTGACGTTACTTACCCAGACATTGTGTCTTTTTATGTGTGTTCAGCACTGTTGGACGTGTTATCTGAGGCTCTCGAGGTTCTACGAATTCAAATTTGGCAGCCGCAGTAAATTCGCGACTTCGTGGAATTGTGTAAGGGCCTTTTGGAAATCACCTTTGTCGTCTTACTTTCTGTAACAGCTGTTTAGTAGCAATAAAGACGAGAAGTTGTCTATTTGTTCTGGAAGGAAGAAGTTGGGTGTTTGATATCAAATGAATCAACAGTCATTGCCTACAGAGCTCCTACAATGGCTCTTCAGGGTCCTTCAGCCAGTGCGTATCTTTGATTCCCCCACCAAGTTGATCTGCGACGGGTCACTAACAGTGTCAATTCAGGAGTATGTGGATCCAAGAACTACTTACCATGATGTGGCAGTCACATTACAATCATATCCAACGTTGAAACCACGTACACGGGTTTACACATCGGAATCAGGTGAATCGCTATTGCTCGTAAACTTGTACGGGTCCCTTCCAACAACCATCCAGGGAAGAGTTTACAAGATCCCTATCGAAATCTGGATCCCACATGAATATCCATTAGTAGCTCCATATGCATACGTCGTTCCAACTGAAAAAATGGTTCTTCAACCAGGAAATCACGTGGATCCAAACGGAAGATGTTACCTTCCGTACCTCTCCTCATGGGGACAAGGGGGGCAACAGTTCAACATCGTCACATTATGTCAATCGCTTAGTGCAGTCTTCAGCAGAGAGCCTCCTGTGTTTGCCAAACCCTCAACACCATCTCGTCTTCCTTCTACCCCAATGTCAAGCTTGCAAAGCCAAACACCACCACCAGTGTTACCTCCGAAATCTGAATCACAAACCCCAAACGTTCAATCTCCAATACCGGCACTACCACCAAAGGGTCATTCACGAACACCTTCAAGTAATATTACGGGAACTGCACAGTCCCCTACTGAAGCACAAAGTCCTCCTCCTCTTCCGCCATTACCATCTGAACTTCGATCCAAGATGATACAATCTCCTACACTGAACAAGATGAACGAGCAATCACAGATCAACGTTAGACCAGTATTTGAGCAACCGAATATCATGGACGGTCTCACTGATACTATCACGTCAAACATCCCAGAGACTAATAGAGAACGTGAAGGTGCACTTGAGCGTGTTCAATCAATGCTTCAAAATGTGTTTGAAACTGATGTTTCACAATCATTGACCAAGTTCACTGGTGATGTTAACCAAATCAAATACGCTGTTGGTAAATTTGATAAAATCTTTGAGTATGAACTGCATGGTTTGGATAAGGTGAACAAGCAAATCACTGAGAATGAAACTGCATTGACAACAGCAATCCAACAAGCACAGGAAACCATTGACAAGGCAAACAGTCATGCGGAGATCAACACAGATGAAGTCGTTTGTGCGGAGACTGTTGTTTTCAACCAACTTTACAACCTGGTAGCCGAAGACCAAGCAATTGGGGATACCATCTATGCATTAACCAAAGCACATGATAATGGCCAGATACCACTCACAAGCTTCTTGAAACATACCAGAAGTTTGGCTAGAGAGCAGTTCATGAAGAAGGCACTTATTGTAAAGATTGCCACACAATTGGGACTACAGCAAAACTAATTACTAGGCATTTGTACACTTTTGTAACAACTCGCTGTTGTGTAGATGTTGTCCCTTTCGCGTTACATAATCACTCTAGTCCAGCTTACATAACCCAAAATGTGTGGCCGCACCAAAAGTTCTGCACGCCAAAAATTTTTCAGGCGCAAAAGAACGGGACCCCAAGCTCATCACTTAGAAGGGGGTATCAAGGGAAAACGCTCCATTCAGACAGCATAACCCATCCATCAGTGAAATAATGTCTGACGAGCACATGATCAAGCCGGAGAACGTTGCTCCTTCTCAGGATGCTTCCGAGTGGCCATTGCTTCTTAAGAACTTTGACAAGCTTCTTGTCAGAAGTGGTCACTACACTCCAATCCCAGCTGGTTGTTCTCCACTCAAGAGAGACCTCAAGTCCTACATCTCCTCTGGTGTTATCAACTTGGACAAGCCATCTAACCCATCTTCCCACGAGGTTGTTGCTTGGATTAAGAGAATCCTCAGATGCGAGAAGACCGGTCACTCTGGTACTTTGGATCCAAAGGTTACTGGTTGTTTGATTGTCTGTATCGACAGAGCCACTAGATTGGTTAAGTCCCAGCAGGGTGCTGGTAAGGAGTATGTCTGTATTGTCAGACTCCACGAGACTCTTGATGACGAGAAGGAGCTCGGTAGAGCTCTGGAGAACTTGACTGGTGCTTTGTTCCAGAGACCACCACTCATTTCTGCCGTTAAGAGACAGTTGCGTGTTAGAACCATCTACGACTCTAAGCTCATTGAGTTCGACAACAAGAGAGGTCTTGGTGTCTTCTGGGCCTCCTGTGAGGCTGGTACCTATATGAGAACCTTGTGTGTTCACTTGGGTATGCTTTTGGGTGCTGGTGGTCACATGCAGGAGTTGAGACGTGTGAGATCTGGTGCTCTTTCCGAGAACGACAACTTGGTCACTTTGCACGACGTTTTGGATGCTCAGTGGTCTTACGACAACACAAGAGATGAGTCTTACTTGAGAAGAATCATCCAGCCATTGGAGACTTTGCTCGTTGGTTACAAGAGAATTGTCGTCAAGGACTCTGCCGTCAACGCTGTCTGTTACGGTGCTAAGCTCATGATTCCAGGTCTTTTGAGATACGAGGAGGGTATTGAGCTCTACGATGAGGTTGTTCTTATTACCACCAAGGGTGAGGCTATTGCCATTGGTATTGCCCAGATGTCTACTGTTGACTTGGCTGCTTGCGACCACGGTGTCGTTGCTAAGGTTAAGAGATGTATCATGGAGAGAGACTTGTACCCAAGAAGATGGGGATTGGGTCCAGTTGCACAGAAGAAGAAGCAGCTTAAGGCTGATGGTAAGTTGGACAAGTTTGGTAGAATTAACGAGAACACCCCATCCGACTGGAAGAACAACTACATCAACTTGGAGGGCAACACTGAACCAACTCCATCTGCTGCTACTCCAAGCAAGCCATTGATCAAGGAGGTTGAGATGACTGACTCTCCAGCTGTTGAGGCTGATACCACCGCTGATGTCACTGTTTCTGAGACTCCATCTAAGAAGGAGAAGAAGGACAAGAAGGAGAAGAAGGACAAGAAGGAAAAGAAGGAGAAGAAGGAGAAGAAGGAAAAGAAGGAGAAGAAGAGAAAGGCTGATGAGGATGAGGAGGGTGAGGAGAAGAAGAAGAAGGCCAAGAAGTAAGTTTCTTGGTCATATGTGTGTCATGTCATAAAAAGAACATCACAGGAGACGACAAGGAAGTTGTTGATGCCACATTATACTTTTGCATGGAATTCCCCTTTACGAGACGGATGATTGCGTCTTTTTTATTTGATATGTTCTCAGGACTGGTTGGTCAGTCTTTACGGTTTGTGTATTTTTAATTTCTTCATGGATAACTAGAAAAAATGATCGCAACAAGTGTAGGGACTACGTTAGAAAAGTATCATGATTATATATGAGTTCTATATTGGTATGTGATTTGCGTTACAAGTAATACAACGAATGAAGAAATCAAACAATAAACAGCCCAGAAGTGAAATCAGTGGAGTTCGTAACAAAGTTGTAGGTCATTAAAGGCATGCCCATTGGAGACGGACTGTTATATATTCAGGTAAGCCCTCCCTGAGGATCATGCATGTATCGTTGGTATGATGCAATTTTATGTGTGTTTCAATCAAACCATTGAGAACGGAGATACTCAGAACAGCTGAGCAATAGCCTCCTTCTGTTGTTGGGTCAAAGAGATTGGGAAGTCAATCTTGAATTTGATCTTAAGGTCACCTCTCTGACCTGGGGATTTTGAGATAGGCATACCAAGACCTGGATACACTTGTTCTGAGGATGGTTGAATTGGTGATGATCTTGACAGTGGGATTCTTCTACCATCGATGCTCTCAATGAACTTATCGAAACCCAAGAGGGACTCCTTGAAAGTGAGTGGGATGACACAGATGAGATCATTGCCATCTCTCTTGTACACTGGGTGTGGTTTCTCCTGAAGAACGAATTGAATTGTGTTTCTTCCAGATGGGGTCCAATCACCCTCGTTTTTGAATGTAATCTTTGTGCCCTCTTTCCAACCTGGCTTGATGTTGATCTCCATAATCTTATCCTCCTTTGTACCACCCATGCCCTTTCTGTTAAGTTTCATCTTCTTTGTAGCACCCTTAGCCAGGTCTTCTAGGCTCACTGGCAAGTTAATCTGTTGGATTTCAACTTCTGGTTCCATAGAGGCACCTCTACCAAATCCTCCAGGCATACCACCCATACCTCCGCCCATACCATGCATACCTCCAGGCATACCACCAAATCCAAACTGACTAGCACCACCAAATGAGCTAAATCCACCATCTCCGAAGCCATCACCAAATCCACCACTACGGGCGAATTGTTCAAAGATGTTGTTAGCATCAGTGAAACCGAAGCCACCGCCGTGACCGCCCATACCGCCCATATTGGTATCACCGTCGAATTGAGGGCCACCACGACGAGCAGCTTCAAGACCAAACTGATCATAGGTCTTTCTCTTCTTCTCATCACTCAAGATATCGAAAGCTTCGGAAATTTGCTTGAACTTTTCAGTGTCACCTGTAGGCTTGTCAGGGTGGTACTTGAGGGCCATCTTACGATAGGCCTTTTTGATCTCATTGTCACTGGCAGAAGGAGCCACTCCCAATCTTGTGTAAAGTTCAGTTTCCTTGACCATTTCTTCTTTTTGTTGTCTGTTTGTGGAGTTAAAGGTTCCCTCGGCGGTGAATGGCAATCGTCCAGTCGGGCGGGAGCGTCCAGCAATTTATACGTACGCACCGGCCAAAATTTTGTGCGCGAACCTTCTGGAACCTTCTGTTGAAAATTGAAAGTTGAGTGCGGGAGACTCCATCAACACTGAGAAAGAGAGACAAAGAGAGGGCGTACACTGGCACTAAGGAGGAGTTTGCACTGGGAGAACACATTAAGAGATACACAGACGGACATATAAACACCTCCATTTACACATTACACATCATATACTCAGAGCACCGCAATGTCCGTTATCCTCGCGTCTGCGGGCTATGACCATACAATCCGCTTCTGGGAGGCACTCACTGGTGTTTGTTCTCGTACCATCCAGCACGCAGATTCACAAGTCAACAGATTAGAGATCACCTCAGATAAGAGATTCCTCGCCGCTGCGGGGCATAAGCATGTAAGGCTGTATGATATCCGTACGACGAATCCGAATCCAGTGACTTCATTCGAGGGCCATACAAACAACATTACATCAATCGCATTCCAATCAGATAACAAGTGGATGGTATCAAGTTCTGAAGATGGTACAGTAAAAGTATGGGATGTGAGGGCACCTTCTGTTCAACGAAATTATAAACACGGATGCCCAGTTAATGAAGTTGTGATACATCCAAATCAAGGTGAGCTTATCAGTTGTGATCAAGACGGAAATGTCAGAATTTGGGATTTGGGAGAGAATCAATGCACACACCAATTGATTCCTGAAGATGATGTCCCTGTTCATTCTGTATCTGTTGCATCTGATGGATCAATGCTCGTTGCAGGTAATAACAAGGGTAACTGTTACGTTTGGAAGATGAACACACAACGTGAATCAACCACGTTACAACCAGTGACCAAGTTCCGTTCTCACTCAAAATACATCACACGAGTGTTATTAAGTGGTGATGTAAAGCATTTAGCTACGTGTTCTGCTGATCACACTGCAAGAATCTGGAGTGTCGATGATTCGTTCGGGTTGGAGACTACACTTCAAGGACACCAAAGATGGGTTTGGGATTGTGCCTTTTCTGCAGATTCTGCATATTTGGTTACTGCATGTTCTGATCATTATGTTAGATTGTGGGATTTGGCTACAAGTGAGACCGTGAGACAGTACAATGGACATCATAAAGGTGCTGCTTGTGTTGCATTGAACGATGTATGAAATCTGCATGAACTCGCTTGATATGTATTTTTATGAGGGGCTGGACTCTATTGACATTGTAGATTGTTCTGGGTACACCGGTAGACCCAAGATTCGTTATGGGCATGGCTCCTAGTACTGCAAATACTCACTTTGTGATTCCAGGATTCCTACAAAACTGCATATTATCATTAGCAATGTAATCATTAATCTTAATCTATAGCAAGTGTCGTAATCATTTCTCATCTTCATCATCTTCTTCAATAGTTGTAATTGGTGTGACAGGGAGACCGGCTCCACTTGTTCTGGTGCTGCTGAATTGACTTGACACCGTTCCTTGGACATCGGAATCTGAATTGAGTGAGCTCAATCTAGATCTGAATGCCTTTGACACCAACGGTGATTGTTCACGATGGTGAATTGGAGAGGAAACTGAAGTTGATGTACCTGAGGCAAGTGAGTTGAGTGATTCATAGTTAAATATATCATCGTCATAATCATGGAGGATTCGTTCATATGGGTTTAATGTGGATCTGTCATCATCTGTAAATCCACTTGTGTTTGTAGCAGGCGGAGTAGACTCCTGAATAACGATAGTCTGTGGAGTATCCTCTCTGAATGACTCCTGCGCAATGAACTCTTCCAATAACGAAGGTTGCGTTGAAGCCTTTGGAATTTGTAATGCTTCCAATTCAGCTCTCAGATTGATTCTTGTCTGTTTATCCGGTGCCTCTTTAAACCTCTGCTTAAGTGCTTTTCTCTTATGTTGATTATCCAATTTGGTAGCCCAATAGATCATTCTGATCACTGTATAGTAAGTAGCAATACCGAGCACCATACCAGTGATACACATCACGTTAATGAATCTCACCCAATGAGCAATGACTTTAAGTTGACCAATACCGTACTCAACAGTGATTAGACGTTCCAGCTTGGTATTAAACAGAACGCGTAGCCAGAAATTGATGAATGAATGGGCGTTATACTCAATGATGCGTATTATAAGGGAGAACGGCTCACAAACAATCCACACAATGAACGCTAGTACTCGGAGAACGTGTCGTACCAGGTAGTGAGAGAAGTTCACTAGTGACATGACAATTGTATAACATAGGCCGAAAATCTGTGGGAGATAGTTGATGGAAGACAGGAATGAAGTGATCTTCTGAAATGTACGCCATATGATGATTGGGAGGTCGTTTAGGAGATAATACCCCGTGCTCAGGAGATTATCAGTAAACGAGGAAGTAGTGTCGGCCATTATGGGAGGATTTCCGAGAGAATCAGGGAGTCCAAAAGCCATTGGATAGTAACAGAGAAGTGTCGAGATAACAATGATCAGTGTGTATAACAATGTGTCAATGTATGGAGCCCTACAAAAAGCCCCCGATCGCGAAAACGCGAAAACGCGACTCTCATACAAAATTTTTCTTTTTCGTTCAACTTGTAAACTTCTCTCTCTCTTCTGTTGGGAGGCCGAGGTGTTACAGAGAAGATAATGATGAGATGATTCGTGTGAGTCTTCTCTCACTCAGTGTCCAAGTTATAGAGAACAGAGATCACGCAAAGCATAAGGTTATCTCTCCTGAGCTCTGTTTTTGTGTATAGAAGCCACTCCTCCTTCTGCCCCACATCCTTTTACGCAGCCATAGGATAGTGGGTTCTGGTGTGGAGAAGAGAAAGCCTTCAAACGATGGAGTCCACTTGATACCTGGACTCTAAGTGTGGGGAGGATCGTGCCTGGTGGGACCTTCTCTCGCGGGCCGGGACTTTGTGCATTGGAGCCATTGTCTCGGGGTCTCATCATCTACATTTCTTAATACGTTTATAGGAATAGGCTTCGGCTGATGCTTTCTGATTCACTATTTGTAGTTCTGTGTTATTTCGCCTTTTAAGCACTAAATATGGTAATACTGTCCCCAAATCCACCCACTATAGTTAACATCCTAAGAGTGCCCATACCAGTTTTTTTTTTTTTTTCCAGCCTACGACGACTTTGGAAATTAAAATCACGGAAGATATGCCCATAACACTTTAGCACTGATACCCACACAACATCCGCACAGACATGTTCAGATCAACTGTTTCCAGGGTTGTCAGTGGCCAGAGGGCTTACAGTACGCAGGTTACTGCTGCTGATTTCAACAAGCTCCTCGAGAGAGTCAAGAACCTCACAAAGACTGAGAACAAGCAGGGCTCTACCTTCATCCAGCACCCAAACAGAGCCAAACAGGCTGCCAACAGAGCTAGAAACCAGAACAGAGCTAATACTGATGCCCGTACAAAAACTCCAGTTGAGGGTACTCCAAGATCTGCCCAGACTCCAAGATCTAACCAGGCTCCAAGATCCAACCAGGCTCCAAAGGATACACAGGCTCCAAAGACCACATCCCAGGCCACATCCCAGGCTCCAAAGGAACCATATACTCCAAGAGCTCCAAAACAGTTCACCAAGACTACTCCTCCAAGAAACACAGAGAACAACGCACAGATGAGACGTGGTCCAAAGTTGACTAATAAGCTCAGAGACTTGAGTGCTTCAACTCCAAGATCTACTCAACCAAGACAGAGAAGAGCAAGAGGACCAAGAGGTTCCAAGCCACAAGAGGCCCGTGCTCCAAGACCACAGAGAGCTATCCCATCTAAGAGAATCAACCCAAACGTTGATCTCATCAGCACATCATACGTTCCACAACCACCAACTCTTGACTCACTCATCTCCCAGTCTCCACTCACATCACAGACCGTGGAATCCAGAATCTTGAAGGCATACAGAGAACTTCAAACTGATTCCCATGCTGATGTTTCTGGAGTCTTGACAGGTAAATTCCAAGCGGCATCTGAGACTCCATTTGCTTCAAAATTGACTTCTGAAGCTTTGAAACGTAATGCTGGTGTTGTCGTTTCTTCATTGAACAAGAACTCTTCTTTGGATTATGACACTAAGATGAAGTTGCTCATGCCACTTTCCGGTTTGGCTCCAGTTAAGCAGTTGACTTCTTGATATGTTCTGTAAATATCCTTGTACAAAGCAATTTATGATTATATATTCATTAGAAGGGATTACATTGTAGAGAGCATACCAGAGCTCATTCGTTATAGATAACACCAGCTACCAAGTCTAGTTTAACTGTTGGTATCTCACCGAGGTTTCTCAGAGTTAGGAAGATATCTTCAATCTCATATGGTGGGATGTTGAGTGTTGTACTGGCTTTATCCACTGATAGTCTCTTGAATGGTTTGATAAAGTTGATCAAGATGCGGACTCTGAGGATTTGATCAACTTTAGCAAGGTTTTCAGCCATGAATGGATCATTGGTCTTCTCGTACCTTAGGATTTCATTGAACAGTGCATCAAAAGCAGTATGATCAAGCTTCTCAAACGTTCGTAAGAGTTTCACATACTTCTGAACATTCTCATCTTTTAAGAAGTACTTCGTCTCTTGACTTTCAAACTTGTTGATCTCATCTTTACTCAAGATGGAGGAAACAATCAAATACTGTAACAACCTGATTCTCTTCTTTTGATTTCCAATCTCATCATAGTTCTTAAAACTTTCATAAAACTCATCTGAGGCCTGCTCATAGTTTCCATCACGCATGTATAACTTTCCTCCACACTCTTTAATCACTGCATTAATCTTTGGATGTGGGATTGTACTCTGAATGGAAAGTGACTTCTTGTATAACTGTCTCAATCTGGCAATGTCACCAGTCTGTGTACGTACTTGTATCTCAAGGGCATAGATTTCAGAGAGATGCTGTTGCCTTGTGATATCTGGTACACTTTCCAACTTCTCGTAAATGGCATCTAATACTCCCAATGCATCTGCCAAATTGTCTTGATCAACCAACAGTTGGAGTTTCTTGGTCAATATTCTCAAGGTGAACTTGTCGCTGATGGTGTATTCAAGGAAGGTGTCATAGACAGTAAGGAGTAAGCTAGGATCAAGACTTGCATACCTGTCCAATACTTTTGTAAATCCTTCTTCAACATAATTCTTACTCAACTTATCCAACCTCAATGTGACAAGTTCCATAAGTGTTGATGCCAATGAGGCATTGTCCTCCATTTTCCAGTACAACTTTGCGCGTTGTTTGATAGACTTGAACTGATACTCCACAAGCTGCTGTTCATTATCTTCATGCGTGATCTCCTTGATCTTCACAAACAACTCCATAGCCTTATCAGGGTCCTCTTCTTTTAAGTTCTTTGCTTGATAGTACAATGCTTCAGAGTTCTTGGAATCTTCTCCATCCTCGCCACCGTCCATACTAAGGTCTTGATCCTGTGCGTCATCTGAGTCATCCTCAAACTCAAACTCGTAGGATTCCTCCCCTGACATCATAAAATCCTCATCTTCATCAGACATTGCGACTATTCCTCGTTCAATTCCTTAACCTTCCCTCTTAACACACACTCAGAGGCCAATTGAGGGCTCATGTAGACAACTTCGCGCATGTGTGGTGTCTGGGTGTTTCCCCTCCATCCCGGGCCCCGGAGCTGCCGCGAAAATGGGCGATGGACCTTCTCCAATGACAAATGGAACCAACTTCATCTCTTCGTCTAACAACTGATCAAGTGCCACTGGTTGACGATAAAGATGCTCAAATACGCTTCAAAGCACACACGAGTGCTCCCACGCTTCGTTAGGGCCCTTGCCACTGACGCTGCTGTTACGACTAGGACTTCCACTCTCCCGAACGGTCTGGTTGTTGCCTCCGAACACATCCCGAACTTATCAACCGCCACTGTTGGTGTTTGGATCGATGCTGGTTCCAGAGCTGAAAACTCACAGAATAACGGTACTGCTCATTTCCTCGAGCACTTGGCCTTTAAGGGAACTGTCAACAGATCACAACTCGCTTTGGAGCTTGAGATTGAGAACTTGGGAGCTCATTTGAATGCCTACACATCAAGAGAAAACACAGTTTATTATGCCAAATCCACACAAACTGATATTCCAAGAGCTATTGATGTTCTTTCTGACATTTTGACAAGATCAAAACTTGAACATAAGGCTATTGACAGAGAACGTGATGTTATCATTAGAGAATCAGAGGAAGTGGACAAGATGTATGACGAAGTTGTCTTTGATCATTTGCATGCTATTTGTTACAAGGACCAACCATTAGGTCGTACCATCTTGGGTCCAATTGAGAACATCAAGAAGATCAACAGAGATGATTTGACAAAGTACATCTCCAAGAACTATTCTTCTGACCGTATGGTCCTCGTTGGTGCCGGTGCAGTTGATCATGAAGAACTTGTCAACTTTGCCCAACAATCATTTGGTCATCTGACACCATCTTCAAGCAAGCTTCCATTGGGTGCTCCACGTGGTGAATTGCCAGTATTCTACGGTGATGAAATCAAGATCCAAGACGATTCCATTCCAAACACACATATGGCCATAGCTCTTGAAGGTGTTTCATGGAATGCCCCAGACTACTTCACTGCCCTTGTGACACAATCCATCGTTGGTAACTGGGATAGATCCATGGGAACTGGTTCGAACTCTCCTTCCAAACTTGCTCTTGCCGTTGCTGGTGGCCTTGATGGTACTGGTAACGAGCCATTCGCAAACTCTTACATGTCCTTCTCCACATCTTACTCAGACACTGGTCTCTGGGGTGTGTACTTGACTGCTGACAAGCAGACTGATTTGAAGTTTGTTGTTGCTGAGATCGTTCAGGAATGGTCCAGACTGAAGAAGGGTGAATTCACAGATGCCGAAGTTGAGAGAGCAAAGGCACAACTCAAGGCTTCCCTCCTTTTGTCACTTGATGGTTCCACCGCCATTGCCGAAGACATTGGAAGACAGATCGTCACAACAGGTAAGAGATTGAGTCCAGAGGAAGTCTTTGAGAAGGTCAACGTTATTACGAAACAGGACGTTGTTAACTGGGCAAACTACAGATTGGGAGGTAAACCAGTATCTATCGCAGCTTTGGGTAATGTCACAAGCATACCAGTTGTTACTGATGTTACTAAGGCATTGGCTTGAACTAGTCGATATAACAAAACACCCCCACGCATGATTTATAACTGTATATAATTGAGGAATGATAGGTGATATTTGGCATTATCATAAAGCTGTAGAGGCTTTATATATAAGTCAAAATTTACAACAAAGATCGTAGTCGAGTTCATTAACAGCCATATATAATACATAGACCCTTAGTGATCTTCACGTTGTATCACGAGATCATCACCATCATCATATTCCTCATCTTCATCTTCATCCAAGTTCTCTTTATCAAACACACTATCTGGTGGATACTTTTTCATACTTTCAGGACCTTCACCATTTCTATCAAACAATGGTCCAATCTTTTCGATCCATTTCTGTCTCTTCTCCAACAGTGACTTAACACCAGAGTTAGCAGCAGCTTGTTGAGCAGCTTGTGCGTTCATTTGGACTTGAACAGAAGGTGGAACTGAACTTCCTCCAGTCTTACGCTTCTTGTTCTTTGGTGCACGGATTCTCTTCAGGTAAGCCTGATCAACTTGCTTCTCCAAATCATCCAAGATGGAGTTGTACTCTTGCCATGCCAGCTGGTTCTCAATGATTGGTAAGAGAATTTTCTTTCTCTTGTTATTACGCTTGGACACCTGTTTGAGCTCAGCCTGAAGTGTTCTCAACTCTGTTGAGACTTCATCATCTTGTGGGTTCAACCAGTCTGGTTCAGCATCTTCATCTCCATCTCCGGTCAAGTTCATAAAGATACCAATATGCTTCAGCTCCCTCTTCAAACGGTCTTCAAGAGTATTGTAGTCTGTATTAACACTTGACACTTTCCATCCATCCTGTTGTGATAAGGCAGAAGCACTCGGCGTTGCTCTGTCATCGTCATCATCTCTCTTTGCGGTTCCATTAGTCTCGTTTTCATCCTTGAGAATAGCAGAAAGCAGCCTTGAAACCAGCGGGCCACAGGAGACAGCCTCAGTTTCAAGAGTGTCATCGTTCAAATCATTCGAAGAGTTCTTTGCAATAACTGCCTCCTTGGTAACTCTTTGTGGTGGAGGAGAATAGTTTCCAGCATTTTCTTCTTCGTTCCATATTTCAGAGTATAGTGGACCAAGGTCTGGTATTAGGTACGACGTCAACTTTGGATCATAACTCTGGTCATTGGCAAGGGATTCTGGCATAATATACTTGCTCTTCAAGAACTTGAGATCATCTTCAGTGAAGTTTCTGTAGAAGTTTTCAAACCATGACTGGAAAGTGGCAAACTGAACTTGGTTGGATGGTTTAGCCTTAGAGAAGTCGATATCAGGTATCACACCAGGTAACTTGTCCTTAAGATCAGTCTTTGGGTATGATGCAACAGCATACTTCTTCTTCAAATACTCTTCACCGGTCTGGTTCAAACCACCGTCTTCCTCAGAGAACAAACCAAGCGCTTGTGCAGCTGCAGGTAATGTCTGGGCAGTAACGAATTCAGACTTTGGATTACGCACTGTTGGATCATTTTCAATTCTTTCAGTACTGAGTTTTCTCTCTTTTGGCTCAGGAGACTTTGTCAGCTTATCACTTGCATCTGTGAACACGTCTTTGTCCTCATCTTCCTGCTTAACTTCAGTCTTCTCAGTCATTTCAACATCACCATCAGCATCAGTCAAGTCCACCGTTACAGATTCCTTCTTACTTGTTGTATCTTCCGGTTCTTCTTCCTCTTTAATTTCTTCACTGAATATAGAGTCATCACCATCATCACCATCAGCACCAATCTCACCAGTGATGCCCTTTTCCCTTGCTGAAATCAATTCACGAATCTCTGTGAGAACAGTATCATCATTGTTTGACACAATCTCCAATTGATCATTCAACTTCAATAATAGTTTGCGGAGTGTTTCAACAGTAGCTACCTCCGGAATCATTCGGGTAGCAGTACCATTCAAGATGCCATCTTCCTTGTTGTATGAAATGTCCAATGACGTTAAAATCTCTTGCAGTGTAGTCGATGGTGAGTGCGCCTTTGTCGTCTTCTTGCCCGGGTTTTTGCCTGCAATGGGCAACTTACTCCGTCTCCTCTGTTGTGCGCGTGGTGGCATCTTGTGCTGAACACCAATAAGATCTGATATGAGTGGAAACCCTGATAATTCCCCCGGGGATAACGCGTCTTTGTCGATGTTTGCGTCGACAGGTGGAAGTGTTTACTGTACGTACCGCCTTGAACTTTCGTCGAGGGGATGCGCGGTGTTCGGGTGTTCGGTATGGGCACGGAGAGGTCTTTCTACACAATCAATTTAAACATGAGGGGGGCGTTTCATTCTTTTAATTATGTACAAGGATGCAGGAGGGACTTAGTTCAGTTCAGACAGATAATCCAGCACGGTCTTCTCCTTCTTTGGTGCATCCTGTGGTCTCTTCCAAGCATCTGGGAACTCGTTGTGGAGTGTCATTCTCTTACGGATTTGGTTCTTAGCTCTGGCTTCTCTAGCCTTAACGTGTCTCTGATCCAATGGAATATCACTGAAGTCATCTGTAAGATCCTTAGATTCCTTAATGAGAGTGTTCAATGTGTCTGCAAGGTATCTTGTGTTCTGAAGAGGTTCTGGGAATCTCTCGGATGCAAGCTGGAAGATATCTGTGGATGCATTGTATCTAACACCAGCAATGAGCTTGAACTTGTGGGATTCTTTCTCATTGAGACCAAGATCAGCAACTTTGACTGTAAGCCTAACCTTCTTGTTGGCAGCGTACTCGGATTCGCCCAAGTATGTTGTGTACTTGTATGTGATTGGTTTGCTCTTTGAAGGCTTGTACTCTTGTCTGTACTTTGCAAGATGTGGCATTTCATAAGCAGCTATTCTGTTATATTCTCTCTGCTCTCTGTGGTCTCTGATGATTTCTTGCGCTTGTTCTGGGTACTCATCGTATTGGAATTTTGGTGGAAGGTAATCATCCTCGAATCTTTCGTTGGCAAGTTCGTAAGCGGCAAGTTCACCACCACGGTAGAGTCTCTCAATTGTCTGTGGACTCACTCCTGTGTGTGATGACGTTGTCTTCAGAGCAGCTAGCTCATGCTCATTTGGCTGGAATCTTGGACCAAGGTAGGCTCTTCTCTTTTGGAAGAGTTCCAAGATCTGCTCAGCTGGAAGTCCCTGCCATTTCTTTGGGTACTTGAAGAGTTCCTCGGAAAGACGAGTCGCCGTCGTTGAGAACTGTCTGGTAGTTCTTGTGAGTCTGAACATCTTGCTTGAATTCGGTGTTTGTGTGACTAAAGAACTCCTGTAAAGTCGACTTCTTGATCGTCTTGAACAAAGGCGCCTCGACGTTTTTTTCACTGGACTAGCGCGGCCGCGTAAAAAAATCGAACGTTACAGATGTAGAAAATTGCCTAATTTGGGAGTTATTTGAACATTTTCCATTTCCCCCAGGTTCTTTGAATGATGTTCAATTGGTGTACAATTATTGCGGTAGAATTGCTCATAATAGAAGATCATTAGACACAGAGAGAAAAAGAAGGATTTCAGGAAGTAGTCTACGTATGTTAGTTCATAAAATCAAGCAGTCAATTAAAGCACTGCTGAGATGTAAGAGATCATCTTATATAGTACAGAAGCAAAACTGACATCCAGCATCATCAAAAACAAGGTATCCAAGACTGTTCAGAGGAGCAGACCGGATATCATTATAGGAACATAGGTCATAAAAAGCACACCTGTAAAGTGAGATCATAGAAATGAATTCAAGCAAAATAAAAGTAGAAACATATCACACAGATAGAAAGAGGCAATTAAGCAGTGGTGTAAGCACTCAGGTCAGCATCAGCTGCGAGAGACTTTCTTTTTTCTTTGTCTTTCTTCTTCTTCTTCTTCTTTTCCTTATCGCCCTCAGAAGATCTCTTCTTACTGTGCTTGTCGCTCAAGAAAATTGGCAATGGAACTGGAGCGACCGTTGGCGTAGAAGTCTGAGAGATACCGTTCTTCTTGTCCTCGAGGTACTTCTCCTTCTGCTCCTGGTAGATAACCAATTCCTTGTTGTAGGCCTCTTTCCACTTCTCCTTCTCGTGGTCGTTCATCTCGTTCCACTTCTGAGAGATAAGCTGAGTGATCTCAGTGGATGACAAAGGTGGAAGACCGGAAGCAGCTCTCTCCTCACGAATAGTCTCACGGATGTAAGAAGAGTAAGCGAAGAAGACAGTCAATGGCTTCTTTGGAGCGTATGGGTCCTTCTCAGCCTTCTTCTTCTTTGGAGCTTCTTCGGCTGCGGCAGGCACAGCGGCATCACCAAGGACTGGAAGAAGGGACTCACCAGCAATGGCACTGGCAGAAAGAGAGACACCCTGAGCACCACGAGTAAGAATCTTCAAAGAGTCAGCAAGCTCAGCGAAGATCTTGGTGGCGTCCTCATCTGTGCTGAGAGACGCGTTATAGAAGTTAACAGTGGCTGCAGAGGCATCGTTAGCAGCCTTCGAGAGCTCGTAAAGAGAGGACACAAGCTTGGGATGGTGTTAGTAGAAGTCAATGGGGTGGTAGTGTTAGTGTGGAACGTACAGCGTCCTTAGCGGCCTTCAGTTGAGCTGGCATCGCGTACTGAGGTCTGTTCGTTGCTGTGGTAGGCAGGGGCAGGAAAGCGGGCGTAGGCAGAAGAAGGACAAATTTGGGCGGGAGGGGCTCCTTTAAAGGAGCGAAAATTTCTTCTGCCTAGCGCCAGTTCGCCAAAGGGGCGCGGCGTTGAAAATTTGGGTCCCCGGCTCCTTCTGTAGGCCGGCTTGCTTTTCTTGCAGGCAAAGTTACGGGGGCCCGCGGCCCACGGGGCCAGAAAAGCGCGAGGACCCTACAGGCCTACAGGCCCATTGGCCCATTGGTTGGGGGCCAGAGGGGTTGCTAGACGGAAGGCACAACACCCCGGCGCGTTCCGAAGGGGGCACAGGACGCGTCCCTGGGGGTGGGCCCACGCGCCCACCCATTCACCGGGGCTCCCTCTAGAAAGGAGTCATCTCTGCATACTCACTTGCTTCTTTTACGGAAACTACTTGTTATACGAACAACTGTCATATACACTAAATCTGGTCGTACTGATTAACTCTGTCTAGCGTTTGCTCATTACTGGCCCCTAACCTGTTCTTCCCGATTCCCCGTGCGCCTCAAAACAGGTCGTTCAGCTGAAGGGCAACAGCACTGGAAGAGCATAAATCCACGGGAATCTAGACTTAGGTCAAAAACACACTACCACCTAGACGGTGGGTTTAAAAAAAGTTTCCACTTTTACCAATAAATACGTTTAAAGAAACCCCCAAATCTGATCTCCCGCCTTAAGATCTCTTTCCGTATAGATAATGTCACCATGGCAACAAGGTGGGCCCCGGGCCAGCCGCGATGGTTACCCCTTAAATTGTCTCTCATCCCCAAAATGTTTCAGCCTTTCTCTGAAGTAAAATCCTTAACATATGTAACGATTGGTGAATTATGAGCCTTTGAACGTTCAAACTTCAAGTGATCGTGATATCCAACTCCAGAATGCTCAGCTCGTTGTCTTGTCCCAACCCCCATTGTGGTCTCACTGAGGCCCATCTTCGTTTCCTGTCACTTAGATAGTGTTTCTCATGATTAACGAACACTTCTGAAAGGATTCTTGCCAAATCATCTGTGATTTCTTTCTTTCTAATCTTGGAACTTGATGGTTTGAGTAGTGTCATCTCAAGCTTCACCACTTTCTCAGTGTCATCAATACTGGAACATAACGTGAACTCCAGCTCAACATCAAACTTGTTTTCTGGACGATCATGAATAAGTGGAGTACCATCAAATCGACGATCATGTAGTTTCAGGTCGTAGTATAAGAATTCCAAGACACACCATCTTAGGATATCATCCTCTTTCACTTCAAACTTTTGTACAGCCTTGTCGCAATCAATCGCAGTACCATTCTCAATCAAGAACTCTCTGGTAAGATGCTTTGTGATAAACTTGTAATCAATCTTGGTGCCCGAGAAGAACAAAGCATTCATTTTGTCTCCAAATTCCAGACATGTGTGCTGGGTAGATCTCACAGGCACCCCAATACCTTCTTCCACCTTGCCTCTGAACGTCTGCTCCAACTGATGTGGGGCAATAGTCTGAGGAGGTATGATGTGGGGGTAAGGGTTCTGCCGAACATGAGAATATGGGAGACTACTCTGTGGGGTCTTCACTGTGGGCTCAAACTTGATCTGATGTGCTCTTTCAGCGAATATTGGAGGCTGTTGCAATTGATCCATGCTGTTGTGTCTCGACCAGAACTGATCCTGTGGGTATTCCGTCCAGGTCATGGGCACACTTGATCTCCTATCATGAAAAGAGCGGAAATGAGGAGCACGTACTGGAGTCCCTGCACCGGCCCCCTGCATGAACTCTTGTGCACTTGGGAGTCTTGTTGATGATTGTGAACCGGGCTGAGATCCTTGTGACGAACTTGTTGGAGTAGCACGTGATGGGAGGGAATCCCCGTACTGGAGATAAGACTCATGCGATCGATAAGGGATGTCTATTGGTGAACCATGGGGAGGGGAGGGATATGTCACCGGTGTGCCAGCGTATATTGGACTTAAATGTGGTAACTGTGATGGTAAGATAGGCTTCAAAGCAGTCCGAGGGAAAGAAGGCGGCAGAGGAGGGGGCTGCTGGGTGTAATACGTTCGGATGGGGGATCTCAGATGACTCTGGGTGTTGTTGTAGTTGAGGCTCCACATTTTGTCTGCAAGTTGCTGTATAGCGTGTAGTAATTGTGTGTTAGACAGATCTTTGAAAGAGTTTCAAGGGATGAGGAGTGAGATGACCATTCAAAGCTTTCGATATTCGTGCGTTTCAAAGAAAATAATTGGGGTCGATTCCAATAAGGGGGCTAGGTCCTGTCAAAACCTTTATATAGTGCATTGCTATGGGGAACTACCCGCGGAAGAGCGTTGCGTGATTGCTTTCATACCATGTCCGAACTATCGCCTTACAGTGGCTAAGGCGGACCTCTTGCATGGGTCCACAGAATCAACTTCCGAAACCCATTGAAAACTTCGTGCAGCTACAGGTCAGTTATCAGTTAGAGTTAACTTCTACTAGTGACAATAGGTTAATATTATGCACAGGTATGCGCAAAACAATGTTTTAAAACGTTATGTATGTGCACGTAGTGTTAGAGTAATATCGCAGCTCCCCACCCTGCTGCTGTGCCACCTAGACAACGGCGACAAAACCCGCAAGTTGCAAGTGCCGTAACATTTGAAGGAGTTGCGGGAAAAGTTTTCAAGAAGTCTCATGTACTTCTGGATGCTATGGAGAGGTAAATATTGCCTGGTAACAACATGCGATCTAAAGAGCACAAGGGGAACATGTGGATGCTGCTTTCAAGTACGATGGAGATGCGTCACCGATGTGTTGAAAGAGGCAAGTGCTCAAGGCACAAAATCTTTCACAAAAGAGATAAGGTGAAACATCGAAGTGCTTATTTCCATTCTGAAAGCCAATGTAAATTCAAAACATTTTAACTTCCGAGAGCTTTCTACGTGCATTCACCAGCGTAACTTGAAACAGATCTGCATACACATTTTAACTTCCGAGAGCTTTCTACGTGCATTCACCAGCGTAACTTGAAACAGATCTGCATACATTTGCTGAGAGATAGTGAAGGGGTACACGTTGAAACACGGATAAATAACCCGTGACCTAGATCTTGTCAACCATTTCATTGTTAAGCGAATAATTATCACTGGTCCGATGCTTTTATGGGCCTGTGTGCACTTCACAAGCCTCGATTCGAGTTAGTAAGTGCGTTGGTCCACCGCCTCCTACAAGAGAATCTAGAATCATGGAATTCCAGTTCTTCTATAAAACACATGCTTAGGTCGCTTCCAAAGATAAGACTATATACATGGCTCAGTATAAGCCACATACAATATGGTCTTCAAAACAAGGCGATTTACCTGCTACAGGGGGGTCTTGTTGATCTGTTGAATACCCTGTACCAGCAGGGTTACAATGACTCCCTATCATCCGAAACCAACAAAATTTCCCGAGGCACTCAACTCCTCTACAGTCACACAGGTGATAAATGTTAGCATAAAACCCCATGGGATTGGCATAGCCTCGAATTCGGTGTTTCTGATCATTCAAGGCGGGTTCCGCTGAGACTTTTTGGCCCGGCCTATGCAGGTTCCCGAATCCCCACAGATTGGTCCGGCTGTAAACCCATTGGCTAGATTCTGGTCCAATTAACTCGTATTCACCTGTCACATATAACAGACAGTGTCACCACACATTCCTTTGTGAAGCTGGTTACAATAACAGAAAGGGCATAAGAAGCTCAACGATCTCTAAAGTGTTGGTCTGGACCCCACGCAAGCCCACTGCTTACCTGGATCTAGTGGTTGGCGATTCAGGTGCAGGCCAAGGAAAGCGCCGAGAGTCCAACATCGGATACATGCTAAGTCTTGTACCAACAGATTGATGTTAAACTTCAACTAGAAAATTGAAATATCGCAGCTGGAACAATCATTTGTGGCGCAGTCGATCTAATGTGCTTCATGCATGATCTCGACCCTGAAGAGGACCCTGCTTCGAAGTTGCATCATGGTATCTCTTGATCTTCGATATCTCCAGCAATAAAGAGGTCGGAGTCCCAGATCTTGTTGCTCAAGGAATTAGAAGGCCAGTAATTAATATACAGGTTGAATTTGCCAATAACTGGAACATTAACTACCATAGAACCTCGTTAAGGCTAACCTCTTAATCCATGAACGAGCAGCTTGCGGCTAGCTATTAAGACCTCATGAAACGGACCGGAAGCTAAAGCAAGAACACAACGGTTTGATAATGTTTGCAGTCGAATTACTAATACCATATAACCCTGAAATATGCTATTATCTAGTTACGTATCAGTTTGAAGGCAAGTCCGGACAGTCATTTTAGTGCTTTTGCTTCCCAAGATGGCCTATTGGTGGTATAAAGCGTAAAAAATTTTAGTCATGTGAGAGGCATCCCTCCCGTACCCGAGATCTCAACCACAGGGCTCACAACCATCCCTAGTTGGGAACCACCTTCGCTACGAGACTTTGAGAGAGACAGTTATACTT
>JAKTSI010000084.1:0-41492 GCA_030580135.1 Petasospora easanensis | reverse complement strand
AGAGCTGCATTTACTGTCTACAAAGTCTTCAAGGCAGAAAATCCTTTATATGTACAGAAAAGGAGAAGTTTAAATGGTTTCTTAGTCCTTGATCTCACCGGATTCAGCAATCACAATCTCGGCTCTGGTGCGGCCGGAAGCGGTGCCGTAAGCCTCGATGGTCTTGACAGAGTCCATACCCTTGGTGACCTCTCCGAAGACAACGTGCTTACCGTCCAACCAAGGGCATGGGACAGTGGTGATGAAGAACTGGGATCCGTTGGTGTTTGGACCGGCGTTGGCCATGGACAAGAGACCTGGCTTGGTGTGCTTCTTGGAGAAGTTCTCATCGGCAAATTTGTCACCGTAGATAGATTTACCACCGAATCCGTTACCGTGGGTAATGTCACCACCTTGCAACATGAATTGTGGGATAACTCTGTGGAAAGGAGAACCCTCGTAGCCGAAACCCTTCTCACCGGTGCAGAGAGCTCTGAAGTTCTCAGCGGTCTTTGGAACAACCTACTCATGCGTTAGTAACGAGGAAGAGAATCCAACAACAAATTGATAGACTTACATCATCATACAACTCGAACTCAATTCTGTCTAGCTTTCTTCCTAGAGAATGAGGGTTAGTTGTTCGGTTCAGGTGGATCAGTGGAGTATATGCCACCCCCGCAAACAAACTTACCACCAATGGATGGGACGAAGTACACCTTCTTGCCGAAGGCAGAGGCAGAAGAGGAGAAAGAACGAACACCCTGGGTGGATCTGGCAAAGGTTCTGGCCAACATGTTTATCGTTTGATGGAAAGTAGTAAGATCAATTGGGAACAAAGTGGCAAAGTGGAGTCCGACTTTACAAATTGTTCGACGAAGGACGTGGGACCCGA
Source organism: Petasospora easanensis (assembly GCA_030580135.1). Taxonomy (NCBI): domain Eukaryota; kingdom Fungi; phylum Ascomycota; class Saccharomycetes; order Phaffomycetales; family Wickerhamomycetaceae; genus Petasospora; species Petasospora easanensis. The sequence goes on along the minus strand of JAKTSI010000084.1, from coordinate 40,621 downwards.
ATCGCGGAAAATGTGGTGTACGGGTGTTTATCTGTGAGCCATGCATCCATAGATCTTGAACAGAACAAGAGCTACAGATGTTGTATCTCTTTAACTTCATCATAGTTCATATTAACTGCCATTAGTCGGACGTAGCTCCCAGTAGGGATTCGTGGCGTTGTGCTATTCATTACTTTCATGATCATGTCTGATAACATTGGCTTAACCCTGTGTGGACATAGCTTATGAGTTCATTTTGTTCTTCAGTACTGACACTTTCTTCCCTAATATGTTAATCCACTTCTCAAACTCCTTGAGACTGTTATTGTCAATAGCTTCTCTCAAACCAGGAAGTAATATAGTGTCCTTTCCATCCTTGCCTTCTGGTGCATAGACAATGCTCTTGAACCATGTTCTATCATCAAGTCCACCGTGACTCATAAGCACCTTCTCCAATTCACGAGCCCGATTCCCAAGCACTTTGGTATCAAATGCAAGACGGAGCTTGATATAGAACTTGAACCAAGCATAGTCCACCGACATTTGATCTTGTAACTCCAAGGCACGATCATCAAATCTCTTAGTGATGTGCTTTAGTTCCTCCAAGGAGCTGAAAAGCTCTTGCAATGCCAATGGAAGTGAAATATCCTTCTTATTCCATCTGATGACGTGAGTCAGCCATCTGTATGGGATATCCGTCACAATCTCTTGGAATGCTTGTGCAATGTGCGATACATAGCTCACTGTGTTATAGGACAAAACTTCATGCTCTGAGAGTTCGATGGTCAAGAGACCAACGTATGCAGCGAGATCCTTATGATGGGTGTATCCAGGATCAATGTATTTCTCCATCCACTCTGGGGAATCGAAAATGGAATTACATATATGTGGTGGGGTATCTTCATTGGCACGATATCCAATTTGACAACTTGGTATACCCAGATGATGCTGGAACACAGAACTTTGAGCCGCTGGAGAGTGTTTGATATCCAAAGTTTCATTATACCACAACTTCTTCCCAGTCTTCTCCAAAACAGTAGATAACAAAGGATGTGAGACAACCTCCATTTCAGAACCAAGAACTCCCCCAATATCCACATATGCCACACCATGTCTTCTCAAATCCTTCTGAGCCTCTCCATACTCCGTAGACCCCACATTACCGATCGATTCCGCATCCCAAGAAGCCACAATGATAGTCCTTAGTGGCCTCCACCCTCTCTGCATCAACGATGCAAATGCACGTGATATCTCCAATAACACTGCAGTTCCAGAATGTGCAGAACCCACTCCACCAATGGACGCGAGTGTATCACGACTTGCACCCAGTATAATGGTATCGCTCAAAAGTCCAGGAATTGTGAAGAGGATATCCTTAACTGGACGAGTTTCCGGTTCATGTTGTGTGGAAACCCTTAGTGACACATCATCAGAAGTTCCAGAATCTGAAATATATTCAAAAAGAACCGAAACATCATGATAACTCATTGGAATTGCTGGTATGGAAGGAAGATAGGCACTTGGTGAGTATCTCTTGCAAGCACGAACAGATGGGAATCCCGGTGTGGTTGGGTCACCAGGTGCTTTAGAAGTTAGGAGAAGAGTATCACGCTCAATGGCGTATTCAGATACTAATGTGTCATTATACTCCATGGCTGGCGATTCGGTAAATGTGACAACAGCAAGTGCGCCATGTTGTTGGGCGTGATGAACTTTGAGTGCGGTGGACACAGGTCCACCTAGACGAACAATATGGATGGTGTCGTTGTATGCAATTCCTGATGACTGGAGGTTTTTGTAATCTTCCGTTGATCCATAATTGACGTATATGTACGGGGCTGTAATGTCTCCTGATACGGAATAGGCATGGTATGCTGGTATCTCCATGCCTGTTGATGGGTCTGTCTCTGACACTTTTGGGGTATATATGATTGTGTCATTGGCAATAAGGGACACTTCTGTATGGACATGATGCTTCATCCAGGAATAATACACTTCCCTATCCGGGTTGACTCCATAACTCTTGAACTGATCAAGAACATACTGAGTTGCTCCATCGCCATCGCCTGGTAGATGTGATAAACGAGACAATGACTCAATATGCTCTTTGGCTTCGTTAACCCCTCCACCAGTCCTTAGGTCAAACAAGAACAGTCTCTGTGTATCATCTCTGGTTAACTGTGAGAAATGTAATCTTCTGTAGTCCCTCCCGAGACTTGTACGAGGTAGGAACACGAGTGAGAAGATTCCAACGGCAACGAGACCCCATAGCATCGACGCCACCATCCTCTGCGTTGTGAGAGAGGGCCATTGATGCATCACAAAGTCTTTAATGCTATTCATGACGCTTATCTCACTCTGTAATGATGTCAAACTGGCAATAGAATCCTGGCGATGTCGTTGAACGCTGATGTTGTGCTGTGATATGAGGTCGCCAGTCGTATACGCCCTTACCCTGCGATGCTGTTGATTGTCCATGAGGAGCGGCGTTCGCTCATGCGTGATAACCCGACGATGGTCCATTGTCAAGTTAAGTACTCAGATTTATGATGATCAGGTGGTGGATAAATAGGATTCAGGGAAGTTGCAGAGAAGGGCGGATTCCTCGGATGTGTCAAAAATACGCCATTCGCGTCCCGCTATGTCTTATGGGGAACTCCGGTGTGGACTTTATAGAGTGATAAAGGGTTTACCATAAACCAGCTTAAGATATACAAAAGAGCTGAAATATACCAAAAATCTATATCTACACCTCCAGTTTACCTCTTTATCTTTCGTACAAAGTACCACACGAGTATTTGCCCATGTGCTATTGTCACGTCAAATATTGGCAAAGATGAGCTACAAATAATGGTATGCAAAAAAAGGAAAAGTCATTAAATGGGGTTCATAAACACATATCTATATTCTACTTCTTCACTTCTTCCTTCTCCAAAGGTTCTTCTGCAGCTCTCTTTTTCTCCAACTGTTCTGTGATTCTCTTATCACCTGTTACGCCATCCACGGCCCTGAAGTATGGCTGACATCTCCAGTATGGGATTTCTCTATATGATCCTCCCCATGGTTGTTTATCTCCCACTGAGATGATGTCTTTCTCTGAAATATCATCACTGGCATAGATTTCTGCAACACGATCCTCTACTGCCTTCACAACGGCTTCAACAGAATCAAAGTTGTGCTTTGGAGAGACCTTTGCCACCATCTCTCTGATGTCCGTGTGCACCGCTAGGAAAGGACGAAGGATTTTGAACATGTGTGATTTCATTGAAATCTTAGACGCATTTCCAGGACAGTCTTTGACGATGTTGTAGTATTCTCTGAGGATCTTATCGACTCTTGGATGCTGTTCCTCCAACGTCTTTTCTTGAGATAAGAACACAGCAGGGTTATAGAGGTTTCCCTCAGCACTCATGACGGCATCACACCCAACTTCATTCAAGCAGCGTGTAATATCATCTGGATATAAGATGTTTCCGTTTGCGAAGAAAACAGTATCCTTAGGCAAACTGTCCCTCAAGAACTTCAAGATTGACCAATCGGCAAGTCCTGTCTTCTGACCTTTCATCTCCCTCGTTCTTCCATGAACCGTCAAGAATTGTGCACCAGCACTCAGAACCATCTTCGCATAATCCAAGGTCTTTTGTCTATCTTCATACACTCTGATTTTGGCAGTAACTGGGATATCGAGCTCAGTGTGAAGTTTGTTAATCAATTTGTAAATGAGGTCCCAGTCATCCATCAAAAAGGCACCATAACCACCTTTCTTAGCAATACCCTGTGGACATCCCAAGTTCAAATCAACAGCATCACACTTGCCAACAACAAGCTTAGCAGCTTGGAGGAGATACTCTGGATCGTTGGCACAGAACTGTACAACGAGGGGTCTGTCCTTCTGACCATCACCATCCAAATCACTCCACATGTCTCTGCGGTACTTTTCTTGAGTGGCGAACAGGCGAGCGTGTAACATTGGGGTGTAACAGAGTGTAGCTCCATATCTTCTGGAGAGAATACGCCATGCGAGTTCAGATTGGTCAACCATCGGGGCGACAATGCGCTGTGGTTTGCCGATGGACTCAAAAAGGTCTCTTCCAACAGTGGTCGTCTTTGTCATTGTGAATAGGGACTTTATTGTCCTTAGACTTTTTAAGAACGTCAACTTGTGAGTTGTTTGGGAAGGCGTTGAAGGAGAAAATTTGATGGAGCGATGAGCTTCCCTTTTTCTTTTTTGATGGAAGGGCCCCCTTCAAAACAGTACACCTCTTTAATCAGGACACCTGTGTTTGGCGGAGTCGGATGTAATCCCGATTGGAGAGGGTTAACCCGGAGTTCTCCGAGGGATACGCCAACTGTGGAGAAGGCCATCTCTTGTGAGGGCGAGTTCGTAGTGCCACTGGACGGTCTAATTCGATGGAATAGGGCAAATAAGCAAGGAATTACACTTCTCTTTACCACGCGAGTACCGAGAAACCAGACTTGTAAGTAAGCCACTGTTCCCGTTCTTTATCGCCCTCAGCTCCACAGTTTCGTTAGGAGCCGCATCTCGATAAACGGCCATCACCGAGCCCAGAAAGTCCACAACGAGTATAAAGCCCGAACCACGCCCCCCCTGATAGCACTATCTATTGCCTCTGTCTAACATGTCTATAGAGAACAATACAATGACACAACAACCAGAAGAATCCCTACAGCCTCAAGTCCTTTCCGAGGAGCAGTTCAAGCAAGAGGTCGTCTCACAGTTCACTGACGTTATCGGTGAGAAGGTGGGAGGGTCTATTGTCTCCTTTAGCGACGAATGGTTTGCTGCTGCCGAGAACCTTATCAAACCAAAGGCCCCAATAAGAGATGCTACAAGATTCACATATGCCGGTGCTTGGTACGATGGATGGGAAACAAGAAGACACAATACCGAAGAGGCTGACTGGGTCATCTTCAAACTCGGCGTGTCTAGTGCCAAGTTGATCGGATGCGAGGTGGACACAGCTTTCTTCAACGGAAACCATGCTCCTGCCATTTCAGTCGAAGCTGTTACTCTCCAAGATGATAAGGATATCGAGTGGAAGAATGTTAAGTGGGAGACTGTGATTCACAAGATTGAATGTGGCCCATCTCAACGCCACTTCTTCAAGAATGATGTTATTACACAGAAGGCATACACACACGCAAGACTTAAAATGTATCCAGATGGTGGTATTGCAAGATTCAGACTCTATGGTGAAGTTGTTCCAAACTTGGCCCAAATCTCTGTTTCATCCATCATTGACCTCGCTTCCGTCGGGTACGGAGGTGTTGCCGTCAAGTGGTCCGATCAGCACTTTGGTACAGCTGATAACTTGCTCTTGCCAGGCCGTGGTATTGACATGAGTGATGGATGGGAGACTAAGAGATCTAGAACACCAGGCCATGTTGACTGGGTCATCATCAAGTTGGGATCCAAATGTAAGATCAACGAGATTGTCGTTGACACAGCTCATTTCAGAGGAAATTTCCCACAGAAGATCAGTTTGCACGGTTTGAACTCATCATCTAAGGTTCCAGAGTACGATAACAAAGGTTGGGTCTCTCTCGTCCAGCCAACCAAGACATCTGCAGACAAGGAGCATTCTTACAAGGAGTTCGAGAACAGCGGAGAATTCACTCATGTCTTGCTCACCATTATCCCAGACGGCGGTGTCAAGAGAGTCAGAGTCTTTGGAACTCTAGCATGAATGCATATTTAGGCCAATTAATGATTTCTTTTTCGAAATATTGACTGCTGTTTGTAGAAATTGAGAGATCGTAGTGGATGTCTAACAATTGGGCATCCCCTTAAAGTGGCCGTACCGGGAAAATTCGCCTAAACTTTCCGGGAGCTCATCTCTCGATGACTGAACACTTCGATTAATCAATTCCAAGATACCCAAGAAGAATGGACACGTTAATTAACAACATCAAGCAGCGAGTACCCATTCACTCACTCACTCTTCCCACAACAATCGATTCAGATCGCCTCCTTAGAGCGTTGTCTGAGATCTCCCAATACAACCCACACTATGTCAAGCTCTTCTTCTCCACACTCCTATTCAAAGACCCAGAAGTTGATCAGGATGAGTACTATGAGCTATTCAGTGAAGTTATCATGAGGAAACCGCTTGCTGCTACAGATACAGATCATATAGAATACAACGTTGCTGGCACAACAGTACAGATCAGAGAAACTCCAAGGCTCATCAGTGGAGCTGGAACAACAGGTCTACGAACTTGGGAAGCTGCTCTTTTCCTCACAAACTATCTTCTTTCTTCACACAAGGATTCATTACAGAACAAGAGAATTCTCGAGCTTGGTACAGGAACTGGACTCGTCTCACTTGCAATAATCAAGGCTCTTCGTTCACATTACTCCAAGCTCATAATCACAGATGGTGACTCTTCACTCATAGATGCACTTTCTTACAACCTACAACTAAACGAGATCTCACTTGATGATAACCCAACGGTTTCATGCCGCTCATTGTGGTGGGGGCAAGACACGCCTCCTCAATCAGACATCGTCATCGCCGCCGATGTGACATACGATTCGAGTGTCATCCCTTCACTTGTGAAGTGTATCCAACAGTCATTGGATGATGGCGCCCAGGAAGCTCTAATTGCAGCTACAATACGTAATGAGGAGACAATAGCCACTTTTGACTCTGTGCTCACAGAGACAGGGCTGAACTGGGCCGTCATTGAAAAGGTGGAGAGACCAGGAGAGTTAAATCAAACAGTATGGTACTCCCACACGACACCTGAAATCAGAGTTTATAGCATCAAAAGTCAATGAATATGTTTGTCATTGTGGGACTGGGGGTAATCATGTGAGCAGTGCGGAGGTCGGCAGATGGTGCTTCAGACTACCGGAACTGCGCGTTTTCCGGCCACATATGACCGTAGATGCTCAATACACAGACTTCTATTCTAGATGGCTTAATCGAATAACCGAATGAGATGTTCGTAACCCTTCATGACGGATCTACGCTGGCAGTTTTCTTTAACGGGTCTTCGCCGTGCCTGCGTTGGCTGCTCGGTAACGCGGTTGTGTGAGGGAGAAAAAAAATCTTTCCTTACGAACAACTCTCTCCCGTCCAATACAATTAGCTCGTGAAGGCGTTGCATTAGAGGAACAAGTTTGAGAGATGCAAGACTACCAGAAGAACTTCTTGGACCTCGCCGTCGAGTCCAAGGCCCTCAAATTCGGTCAGTTCACCCTCAAGTCCGGAAGAATCTCCCCATACTTCTTCAACTTGGGTCAGTTCAACACCGGTAAGCTCCTCTCGAACTTGGCCTCCTCATACGCCACTGCAATCATCTCTTCTGGATTGGAGTTCGACGTCATCTTTGGACCAGCCTACAAGGGTATTCCACTTGCCGCCATCACCGCCGCCAAGCTTGCCGAAATTGGTGGAACCAAGTACGAGAAGGTCTCATACGCCTTCAACAGAAAGGAGAAGAAGGACCACGGCGAAGGTGGTTCCATCGTCGGATCTGCTCTTGAAGGAAAGAGAATCCTCATCATTGACGATGTTATGACAGCTGGTACCGCTATCAACGAAGCCTTTGAGATCATTGGCGCTGAAAAGGGTAAGGTCGTTGCCACTATCATTGCCCTCGACAGACAGGAGAGAACTCCAGACTCTCAACAGAGTGCCACCCAGGTCGTCTCCAAGAAGTACGATATTCCAGTTTTGTCCATTGTTGGTCTCTCTGATATCGTTGCCTACCTCTCCTCTCGTCTTACAGAGGAGGAGAGACAGAAAATGGAGCAGTACCGTCAGGAGTACGCCCCAGCAAACTTCTAACATGCTACGCTCCTTTCTATAATACATATTCACAGTTGAGTTTACTAGTTTTGTATATTATTTTTTTTCTGTCTCTTTCGCTATACTACCTTTCATTTCTAATCTCAACAGCCATTTTGTAATCTAAGTCCTTACGATCGTAGTATAAAACGTTTCTTCATTCATTGGGTGAACATAATCATCTTCTAACATGCATGTACTTGTTCTTTGGTTTTGGAAGAGCAATGGCGGGCTTAGCTGGAACTGATGGAAGTTCAGGAAGTTCCTCGTAGATACCCTTGGTAGCAGGATGAGCCATTGCGAGTCTGGAGAACATTGGAACAATAGTGTTCATCTTGAAGCCTTTAACCTTTGGAAGCTCCTGAGCCTCCATGCCCTTGAAGTCAGCAGGAAGTGGCAATTTCTTCACCTTTTCGAGTGTGGTTGGACTCTGCTGCAAATGCTTAGCAATCTGGATGAGTAAATGACGCTTATTGTTAGCCATGATGGACTCTGGCTTTCCATCATGCTTGAGTGCAACTCTCACACGACCTGGGTTACCAAAATCTTGTGGATGTGATTTTTCTGGTTCATATACTGCAATGAGGTGAAGATTTGAACATGCTTCAGCAACATCGACTGCAAGTGGATTTTCCACAGCGAGCTCTTTTGGAACACGTCTTCCTTCCTTGTGTGATCTGTTCTTATCGAAGTAGCATGGATACACTAGTTGTAACGTCTTGAGCTTCTCCAAATCTTCATCTGTGAACTTCTTTTGATTCCCTGAGGGCAAGAGGTCGATATCATCGTCAGAATCATTATCTTGTGTTGGGAAAAGAGGTGGTTCCTCTTGATCTTGCGATCTGACGATAGTCTTCTCTAGCTTTGGCGCAAGTGGGGTCCTCAAGGTTGGGTCAAACTCAGCGAGGTCCATGTCCATGTTGTCGATGTCTTCAGCATCGCTAATCTCTTCAAGCAACGGCATCCTGTGGGTGTTCTATCCAATACCTTGTAAAACCACAGAAGTTACAACATCCCAAACTCGTCATATTCGTCGACTTCGCTATGGCCGCCAGCTCAAAAAAATTCGCGAAACCTCAACGATGGAAACAGGGCAAAAAAACTTCGGAAAACGTAAACAAACAGAGGTAATAGTGGATTCAGCTCGATTCATATCCAATTACTGAGATATTTGGCGTCTTGACAACAGATCATGACTGCCAGTGCTCTCAATACCACGTCGCGCGCGTTAACAGCGTCCAATCCCGGTGGACAATGGTAAGTTGCCTAGGGCTTCTCAGGCTGGCACTGCTCTTCAGCGGCTAATGAGTTCGACTACTAACACTAGCAATTCTAGGACATTTGAACTCGCACTCAACACACTTAGAGTTCCTGAAGATACTGAAAGACTCAAATCGCTAGATGCTTTCTTGTCCACCAACAAAGAGGCCCTCACTAACCCAGAGATCTTTGCAAGGGGAAGCGAGGCCCTCCCGACAGGCGATGACTTCACGATCCGTGGGTCGAAGCACAAACTCTCAAAGAACTCCAAGACTCTTGCAAGTGAAATTTCTGAAACACTTGATGTCAACAAGCTTGAGACACTCCGTGTGATTTCAGAGATCACTGCGCGTATCCCCGAAGAGGAGGAGAGCAAAACAGACAAAAAGTCCAATGAGGATCCAAAGCTCACAACAGAAGAGACACGTCAACTATACATCTTTGGAATATTGAAAGAGAGACGTACCATTTTACAGCTTACAAGGTTTCTTATAAGTCATGACTCTATTCCAGAACTACAAGACAAGTATTCACAAGAGATTCTCGAAGACGCACAGTACATCAACAAAATTCTCAGGGTATTAGAAGGACTATTGGGAAAGACCGAGAAACTGAGTGATACCATCATAATTGAGTCGTCGTATATCATTCTTGAAATTTTGAAAACTCTTGTGACAATATTGATCAACGTTTCAACCACCGATAGTAACGTTGTGAAGTGGTTCCAACTCATACAAGACTCAAAATTCTTCACTGCACTGAAAGACAAGGTACCAGAGGATCTTTTCAGAGAGATTCAGGCTCTAGCTTCTGTTGTCACACTTCTGTCATTTGGACTTAACACAAAAGATGATATATTTGACCCATCTGCTCCATTCGCATCACAACCTAGTGCCGTCAGAGCCATTCATGATACACTCTCCACTTCTGACCAAGCTATTGCTCTCTACTCTTGGAGTATAGTGCTATATTCTCTTCCAGAAGAAATACTTGCCCAGGCCTTTACAGATGATGAAAATGTCGAAGAGATTTGCAAAACACTTGCTGGTGAAGCCGTCGTACTAGGTGTCTTCCAGGCTATTGATGAGACGCACAACGTTTTGTCATATGACCCTCTCTACTCTGCCATCTTATCATCCTTCTTGATTTGCACGGTGCCATTCATTCAACTCACTGACAATACATCAAAAACATATTACAACGTCCTCAAGGATGCCCCAAACACCTTCATTGAGAAATTCTTCACGAACCCAAACACAGAGAGATTACTTGCTGTCACCAGGGCCAAGTTCCCAGAAGTCATCAAGCCATACCTGAGAATATTGGCTATTAATGGTGCTTATGCCCACGACCAACTCTCAGAAATGACCACGTACATGTCCATCATCAAGTCAAGTTCCATGAAGTTCGAGACTGATCCAGACTCTGACGCATTCACCTTGATCGATGGCCTCTACATCAAACCTCCTTATGAACAAAGTCCGGACGTGCTCTTACACTTGCCTCCACTAACAAAGGGTAAGTTCTTTCCTACAGCTGACCAAAATACAGAAGCAGCTATCTTCCATTACAAATTCAATGGCTGGTCTCTCCTTGGCCGTGTTCTTCAGAACATTGTTTTGAACCCAGATGAGCAAGAGACAATGCACACTATCTTGGAGTTGATTACAAATACGCTCTTTGCATCTGATGTGGAAATTACCTCCGATATCTTGGAGTCACTATCATCATTTTTGGATGATGCTGACATTCTTGACCTCCTTTTAAGGTTGTTTGAACAGACATTGCATCAGAGAAATGTTACATCTCTCACACAGCTCAGCAAACTTTTACTGGCCTTGGTTAACACATACCCACAAATAGTCTGGTCTCACCTGGTTCGTTCAGATTTGCTTGAGCACGGCGGAAGAGGTGGCCTTATTTCTACAATCTTGGGTAGTGTGGAGACAGTCAACGGAACATATGACTTTACCATTGCTTCTTTAAAACTCTTCAACGAATTAGTTGTTGATTGCCTTTCTGGTTCCGCTGAAGAATGGGCAAGTCACAAGGCTGAAGTCATTCCAAAACTCACAAACTATGCGGCACAAGTATTTGAGAGCTTCATGTACTGGAGTTACAAACAGCCCCACCAGAAGTTTGAAATTGCTACATTGGTGCTAGATGCATTCTCCAAGATCCTCTACGCAGTTTATGCTGTTGATCCAGACACTGAACCATCACAGAAGGTTACAAAAGTCTTAGCCACTTGTGCAAAGCGTGTCATCACCTCATTCACAGTGTCTCTTCCAGATGTGAGAATTATTGCTCCAATAATTGCAGCCGTCGACGCTATGGCTGTTAACCCATCGATGTTTGATACTACAAGTCGACTTGGGTTGTCATTCACGACGTTTGCAAGAAGATCTTTGGAGTTCTCCAAGCTCATTATTTCAATCAGAACTGCTATTGGAGAGGCACCATCTACACTTGAAACATCTCTCTTTGTAAAATCACCAGAGTTGATTATGATTTACGGGAAGCTCTATTCAGTCAGAATGGAGATCTTGCAGCTTTTCACACAACTCGTTGGCGCTACATGGTCCACTGGCTCACCGTCTTTGCTTTCACATCTTGGCGAGAACTACACGAGCATCCTTCTTTCTTCCATTGTTTTTGATCTGAAGTCTGTCTATGACAGTTTTGCTGTTAAGAAAGCTTTGTACACATTCTTCTCCTCAGTGATTCAGGGAAACCAGAAGGGACTGTCCATGATATTACTCAATGGTCGTGACATTAGAGATACTAAGACTGATCAAGCCTCAATTTTGAAGGTCCTGAAAGCAGATGTGAAGAACATGGACTACTACCCGAACTGGCTGAGTATCCATCTGGTTGATGCTATTGCTTATGCTTTCAACTCTTGGTCTTCCAGAAGACAAAACGAAACAGAAGAAGCTGAGTTCGTGAAGATGTTGGTGAAGAAGCTCACAGATTCCAAACCAGAGATTGATAGTCATGGTGGTGCTGCTGAAATTATCCAGGGATGCTACAAATACAAGCTGAATGCCAGACTTGCCGAGATTTGTGCGCTGGTGATCTTCCCATCAGGCAAACAGGAAACGTCAAGCCAACCAATCATTGATCTTTTGAATTCTAGTGACATTATGGATCTGATCAAGCCTCTTTACGAACCACTCACATATAGAGCTTCACTGCACGAGAATCTGAACAGAAATTTTGAGGAGAAATGGCCACAATTCAAGCTCCATAATTTCATTCGCTCACCACTTGCTATTACCAACAGATATGGCGAAGGCGCTGTATATGATCTCAGATTACTTGATGGCGTACTTTCTGCTGATCCATACTGGAGTGGTACAGGGTTGACTCCAGGATACAGATCTGAGGTGATCACTGCCAGTTTGAATTTGCAACTCGTTTCTTCCCAAATCAGTGCTGCCAAGTCTTGGGGTGCTTTATTGACTGCTTATGTGAAGAAGGTCAATACTCACCAATCATTTGTCAAGATCATTAAGAAGTTGCTTGAGGCTAATATCACCGAAGGTACTTCTGTGCCGCTGTTCGAGGATGTCTATCGTGCTCGTATTGAACTGGCTTTCTTCTTGCATTACTCTTCCACCTCTCAGAAGGCCATGGAATACCATGACACTAGAGAGATTTTGGATTTGGCTCTTCAACTGATCACATCAATTGACGTGGACTTTTTGGGAAACCTTGCTGCCGATAAGTCAGAAGTCTACAGACCGCTTATGAGAATCATTTTCAGATGCCTTTCCGACTCAAAGGGCAATACCAGGCTCATTGAAGCACTTACATCTGAGATTTTGGAGTTCTTTGAGATCGTTATTGCCAAGGGTTCCACTTTGCTGTTTGAAATTGTCCAGTCTGGTGTCACAATGCCTGAGGCTGGCGGAAGAATTGAAGATCTTTTGCTCATTATTTCCTTGTTCAAGTCATTGATTGGGTGTAAACCACCAGCAAGTTTTACATCAAGATTGTCTACAATCCTCATTGACTTCAATACACTTAGAGCCGTGTTGAACATCTACTCAAGCTCCCATGATCTGAAGATTAACGATGATGTGGTATTTGCTGAGCTTACACTGTCATACATGGTTGAATTGATTTCTGTTGAAGTTATCGCGGAACAGCTCATTGCATGTGGTTTATTCTCCACACTCATCCAGAGCCCAATCTCTCTGACCATTCAAGAGGGTGATATCTTTGTGCAGACGAACCCAAAGCTTCACAACATATGGTCCAACGGGTTGCTTCCAGTGATCTTGCTGCTTTTGAGCAAGTTTGGTGTCAGACTCCTTTCAGAGATCAGTGCATTCGTGAGCTACTTCTCCAAACAGTTCGCTTCCACTATTAAGAGCTGGTCCCAAGATTCTGTTGCTATCACTGTTCCGGCACTTCAAGAAACTGAACAAATCATAATTTTACAGAAAGCACTGCAGTCATTGTATCATGATTATGGACAATCTTCTCCAGCCATGTCGCAGGATACACTCGAGATTGTCCCGGGCCTAGATACAGACTCTGGAAGAAAGGCATTGGTGACTTCTCTGAATCACTTGCTTGCTCATCCAAAGTACTTGACATCGAGAGTCATCCCCACTACTGCTGAAGAACAGAGGCTATTTGAAGGGGAAGACAAGATCAGAACACCGCTTGTTGAGATGTTGGTGTCCCAAATTGGTGACTTGAAGTTGACACTATCAGAGTAACGACCATGTTACGTTGGGTTTTAATGGATTCAAAACAAAGGAAATGCATTTATATGACATAATTCGTAGACATTCATTACTTTTTAAGGAACATTGCCCTGAAATCGGCATTTGAGCGACCTGTTGGAGGCTGCTTCACTTCATCTTTTGGTTCTGCTATCTCGGAGGTAGCTGCTTGTGACTTGGCCACTGTCTTTGGAATCGATGACATCATTGGCCTTCTGCGGATACTGGATGGCATCATTCTCAATGGCCCCTTAGTAACTGATTTAGGTGTATCAACGTGCTTCAAGTTCTTAACAGTAGTTATCTGAATGTTCTGACCATGAACTATCCTACCGTCCATCTTTAGAGATGCAGTTCCAGCAGAACGCGCATCCTTGAACACAACAATAGCACCAGAATGCTTTGGTTCTAGGACGACATCGTCAATTTCACCAATATCTTTGAAGAGATCTTTGAGTTGAGACTCGTTGACTGTATCCGATAAGTTCAAGACTCCAATAGCACACTCTGAATTGGAATAGTCCTTCAGTGCTCTTGCCTCTTGCTTCTTAGTTCTCTCAGATCTCTTTTGAGAGACCGAAACTTCAATCACCCTTCCTTCAAAGTTGGTCATGTTCAACTCCAAAGAAGCCTGTGCCTCTTCAGGAGTTTTGAAAACCACAAATCCATAACCATCATGCTTCTTGTTCATGGTACTATTCTCTGGCTTCAATGGCAAATGAACACTCTCCACATTACCATATTTTTCAAACAAGAGTTTGACTTTGTTAGCGTCAACCTTGTAGAAGTCCAATTTCTTTACAAATATCTCTCTTCCTTCTTCAGATGCACCCGATCTAGCCTGTTTGGATGCTGGGTCAGAGATCTGCACTGACAGAGTGAATCCATCAATATCTTTCCCATTGAGAAGGGCAACCGCGGCTTGGGCATTGGAAGAATCAGAGTACTCAACATAAGCAAACCTGCGTCTTGAGTTAAACTTCAATGATGGAAGTCTCACGCTTGCAATGGTACCAACAACTGCAAATGTATCATGCAAATCTTGTTGTGTGAATGTGGCTGGGAAGTTGGTTACAAATACAGTACTCTGCTCAAGTCGCTGGACTCTTACTTGAGCACCTGAAATCGTCTTATAGTCTTTGGTGAGAGCTCTCAACACTTCTTTCTCTTCAGAAAATTCCACATTGGCCTGAATAGAATCATCCAAATGAACCAGTTTGATCTCTCGGATTGTACCACAATCCTTGAGGAAATGAGCCACTGACTTTTCTTGAATATGGCTTGGAACATTGCGAATTGCCACTGTTAAGTGTTCACGATCTCTAGTGGATTCCTTCCTCTTAGAATCCAACTCATCTTCAATCTCATAATCATCAAGGTCATCAGCCTTCCGCTTATGTGTGTTGAGATCAAGGTCTTCCAGCTGTGAAACAGTTTCTGAAGGAAGCTGGGCTCTTGCCTCTTCAACATCTGCCTTTTTCTTTTCAATCTTGACTCTCAGTAAACGATAATCCTGAACATCACCATATAGATCCTGAAACCTTATTGCCTCTTCAAAGATCCTCTCTGGCCAATCCAACTGTTCAGCCCTGTTGACTGCTCCCATCAAAACCCTCTGTGCCCGTTTAAGTTCACCAGTTCTTCTCTCAAAGTTATAAGATATTAACCAACCTTCAGCCTCTGATGTGAATGTCTTAGTCAAACGCTCATAAACAGCCCGTGCGCCTTCCAGATCACCCCTCTTTTCGTAAATTGATGCGATAAATCTCTCAACTGAATGGAATGTGTCACTCTCCCGCATCATGGCAATGTTAAGGATATCTTGAAGATCAAGAGACCTTCTCGAGTTTGCCTCATCAGATCTAATCAACGAAATCACAAGCTCATTCCAATACTCCGATTGTGTGGCAGAAAGTAGGCTTTCTTCCTTGAGACGTTCTTCAAGGGATTCAAGATCAGACATCGGCGATCTCAGAGATTCAATATATGCAATTGGCTCTGTTGGATGGAACCTCACGAATCTTTCAAGAGTTCTAGATATAAGACCATCATGGACTTGATACTCGTACAATATGAGGATGTACTTCATCCAAATACTCGGTGTACTGACCTCATCGATGGCAGACTCAAAAGTTGGTGCCACTTTGCGGATGTCTCTCTGTTTCTTTGGGACCATGGCAACTGCTGACAGTGCAGATATCCAAAATTCCTCGGTTGATTGAGAGGGTGACTTTGTGAATACCAACTCAAGATCTTCCTGAGATGTCTTGGTATTTTGATATATCTTATTTGCTTTTGGAAGGAGCAGTTCGTATTGATCTCGAAGATTGGCGGTGACAAACTGGGAGTAACGAGAGAAAGTCTCATCAATTTGTTGATGTGGGATAGAAAGTTGTTGAAGGAAGACGTCATTCACACTCATGAGCTGCTCTGTTGAAGGCTCACTTGAAGCCGCTCTCTCTTCATCAACAAGTGATCCTATTGAGAATCCACTCCTGCACCACAATCTCCAAAGTTCAAATTGGAAAATTCGATGACTCCCCATGAAGTCAAACAGTGTTTGCTCTCGAGAAACTTTCAGGATCTTTTCAAAATCTTCAAACTGGCTCAATCCAGAGATGTCAGAGTTCTCTGTTGAGTATTTCATAAGCCACTCCTGATATCCCTCCAGAAACAACGCATGGAACCTCACACTGCAATGGTCATTTCCCAGAAGCTTGAGCAGCATACTGAATAGATTGGGATATTCATTGTCGTCATTATTTGCGAGCTCTTGCTTATACCAGTCTTCAACTTCTTGCATTGTTATCGCGTACTTAGACAACAAGCTTACTCGACTGTTGCGAAGCGCCTCATTATCTGCACCAGAATCACGTAGCTCTTGAAGTCTGGATACCAGAACTTGATAGCACTCTCCTCGATCAACTCCCATTCTGATACAGAAGACGAATGTTGCGCTCTTTAGGTGCTTTGTTATGAATTGTGAAGGGAGGCGCTCAGGGAGGAAGAAGGAGTTTTCGCGAAAAGTTTGAGTTCGCGGGATGAGCGTGGCCATACCAGGAATTTTTTTCTGCCTTTGTTGCTCTATCTGCGATCAACTCTCTGACATGTCCAGATTCTCAGAGCATACAACCAGACAAGGATGAATAGTAGCAGGTATCTCCAGTCATTTGGGTGGAAGGAGGGCGAAGCCCTACAGAAAGGTGGTATCAGAAAACCAATCTTGGTCAAACATAAGAAGGACAAGAAAGGTATTGGCCATCAACCCCATGGTGGAACTGATGCATGGTGGGAAAGACTTTTCGACGGACAGTTGAAGGCACTTGATGTTAATGACGATGGTAATGGAGTTAGCTTCAAACAGGAAGAATATGTTGCAAGTGGAGTGTCAGTTGCAGAATCCCCATTGTACAAGATGTTCGTCCGTGGAGAGACGCTAGAGGCCACTAGGGGAAAGATTACAATCACAGAAACCAAATTGAGCTCAGATGGAGTGATATCTAGCAATCTTTCAGAAATAAAGACTGGTTTCAATAACACAGATGAGAGCAAAAAGTCTAAGAAGGAAGCGAAGAAGAAAGAGAAGGGTGAGAAGGTGAAGAAAGAGAAGAAAGACAAGTCCGATAAGAAGGAAAAGAAAGAAAAGAAGGAAAAGAAGGAGAAGAAGGAGAAGAAAAGCAAAAAGCTGGAGAAGGAGAAAGTAAAAGAGAAGAAATCTAAGAAAGAGAAGGATGAAAATGGGAAGAAGGACAAGAAGAACAGGAAGGACAAGAATGAACAGTCAGATGAAAGCAGGAAGTCCAAGAAGAGAAAGAGCTCTGACGGAGATTCGGAAGAAAATTCTTACAAGAAGAAGTCCAAAAAATAGATTAATGATTAAACGTACTTGCATACTCTTCTATTAACCTCTGAATAGTCATTTTGACGCCATTTGACTCTCATACAAGGCACGCGTAACTCTCGTATATATGCCATTCAGACCCGTGCCAATAAGCCCCAAAATCAAAACAAAGGGAGGCTCTATTCTCTCAGTGTTTAGCCGCCACAGATTTGGGGTATTCACCATAACGATGGAGTCAGAAGAGAAGCTGATGGATCATAAGATGAATCAGGAGAATGGTAGTATTAGCCCCACAGAATGGCACACCGGAAGCGCCCTTCAATGGGCTGGAATTGTCCTTGGTGGGCTGTTCTTCATCAAGCTGATACTTCCATTCCTCACATTCGCCATCCTCCTATCACTTCTGCTACTTGTGATACTTACAGTAGGCGTTATATTTGTGGATATACCGAAGCACGAAGACCGGAATCTACGAGCACAGTTCCCTAGGTTTAATTTTGCCAGGCCAGAAGAATGGGAGAAGCAGGTGCATGCCCTCAAGGCACAAGAGAAATTCGAGGAGCCTGAATGGGCCAGTCAATTCAATGAGACTGCTGATGTTCTTGTTGGATATGTGATCAGGGATTTTATACTGTCATGGTTCAGATCAATCTCAAGCAGTGATATGTTCCCCAATGAACTCAGACTCCAGATTCGTGGTGCATTCTATGAGCTAGAGAAGCGTGCACACCAGATGGACGCATCGAAGTTCCTCGTCATTGATATTGTTCCACTACTCACGAAACACCTTACTAATATATCAGCTGCTGAGGAAAGCGTTGTTGGCGAGAAGAACATCAGCGGTTCGTCAGAGCTCGAACTTAAGGTTGCAAAGGAGTACGATAACATTTCAAAAGTACACCCATCGGTTTCTTTGAAAACTACAGACCCAGAAAAGGACAAGAAAGCATACTGTCGAGATAGGATCTCTAAGATTGTTGTGTACTTACTCTCAAAGGATGAACTGAGCTCTGCACCTGTTCTGGTGCTTGTGAGGGAAATCATGTCCAACACAGTTCTCTTTCCAGTGATTAGACTTCTCTCCGATTCGGATTTTTGGAACCAGATGATAGTGAAGTTTTCTGCTGCAACATTGAAGGACAGAGATCAAGTTCGAGAACTTCGAAGTGCCATTGAAGAGCAGTATAACAATCCGAATTCCAGAATACCCAAACCAGAGCCCAAGGGTCCGTTATTTGACTCTAAGATCACCCCACAGATGAAGCAGCCGGAGTTCCAAAAATATATCAAGAACATTGACAAATCAGAGTCGCTCTCGTATCTGAGACAACTGAAGATCTACGTTGGTGTGCAGAAGAGCAGAACCAAGAGTATTCACTCAAAGTCGGACAAATTCCTGAAGTACACCAAAAGGCTTGAGATTGCCGACGACAGAATCACACATCGTATTGATGTTCTCTCCAACACCACAACAGAGGACGAAGGCTCCAATAGAGACTCAAAACTCATTTCTCATGATGTTGGTACATTCATCAGCAACCTTTCACTGAAGCAAATATTAGAGAATCCATCATCACTCTCCTTTTTCACAGAATTCATGGAGCAACGCAACAGAACCACACTTCTACAGTATTGGCTCACGGTGCAAGGAATCAAAGATCCGTTGGAAGATCCTTCAAATCCAGATTATGAAGAAGAATTGGCATCTTCTGCAGATCTAAGTGGTGTCGATGATATTGCACTTATCTTCAATGCTTTCTTCCACAAGAAGGAACTTAAGGTGACCACTAGTGTTTATAATGAGGTGGAAAGTTTTGTATCTGGGAAGGAGAGAAATATTGAAAAGTATCTGAGAGTGAGAAAGCTTATACTTATGCTGCAAATGGATGTGTTTGAAAGGATGAAGAGGAGAGATCTTCCAGATTTTAAGACGTCTGATCTGTTCTTGAAACTTCTTGCAAGTGAGACGTTTGAGCAGTCTTTGGTAAATGAAGTTGATGGTATGGCTGAAGACCACTATGAGCCAGAAGACACATCAGAAACTGTCGATGTTGGTGACGACACTACATTGGATGGTGATTTTGCTGAATTGGAGCATGCATTGACTGATATCTTGAACAAGGACCACCCAACACCTCACATTCCTTCTTCAACGGACTTATCTAAGAAATCCTCAGATACACTGAGAAACTCATTGTTTGGATCGGAAGCAGATGGATTCCTTGACCAGAAACCATTGTTTGATGACAGTGAAGCGGAGGACTTTGATGATGAAGGTATTGATGAGCTTGATAACGACAAGCTTCCTGACACAGAGTTCTTCTCAGTGACACATGATGTGTTAAATTGTAAAGAAGAGATTGCACAGTTGGACCAAGAGATTGAGAAATTAACACAGCAAAGTGAGATGTTGGACCCATTGATTTTGAAGGCTGAATTGACCAATAATGCAGTTGAACTCCGTCTTTTGAGAAAATCAAAGAGCAGTTACGAAAGAGAGATTGAATCTAAAGAGCTGATGAAGCAGCAATTGATTGTTCAGGACAATGAGAACAGTTTGTTCGGGAAAACCAAAGTTTCCATTAATTCCTGGATCAAGGCACGCTCAAAAGGAAGAGACTTTATTGTATACTTCATTGAGGTTGAGAAAGCTCCAACGTCAGATGGATCTGAACCTTCAACCTGGATTGTTGGCAGACGTTTCAACCAGTTCTACAAATTGAACGAGATATTGAGACATCAGTGCCCAGAAGTTGAATCAGTTCCCTTCCCCAAGAAGAAGATCGTGTTGAAGTTTCAGCAGAAGTCTATTGTTGATGAGAGACGGGTCCAATTGCAGAGCTATTTGTGCCAACTACTTGAGATGCCTACCGTGTGCCAGAACAAGGAATTCAGAAGATTTTTGACCGCCAATGACTACCGTGCTTCAATCATATCCTATACAGATACCCGTTTTGAGATTAAGGATGCTGCCAACAAGCTCTATAATGGATTATATTCTGGGATTGATCTGCTGAGCAATAAAAGTTCACCAAGTCTTAAGGTTGAAGACACTGAAGATGTTGCTGGTGAAATTGGTCCACAAGCTGAAGATATGAGAAAAGAACTGGAAAACTACGAGTCAGAGAGAACATCTACCAAATCATTTGTCAAACCAATCACCGACTTATTTATTGCATTATTCCCGTTGAACAGCACAAACAATTGGTTAAGAGGCAGAGCTATAATTGTTGTGTTGCAACAGGTCCTAGGAGGAACCATTGAGAAGCATCTCAAGAGCCAAATTTCTGGCTTGGTTTCTGAAGAGAAGATGATTGAAATGTTGAAAATGGTACAGGATATTCTATGGCCAGAAGGTGAATTCATGAAAGGGGGACACCCACGCACGGTCAACGATAAGGTGAAGACGAAAAGAGAAGCCAAGTTGCTTCTTGAGACATTGATGACTGATACTCTTTCAAAGTTCGTGGGACAGTCGGGATCTAAGACGGCATCGATCAGGATTCATGGCATGTTACAAAATGACATTCTTAATACGAATCTTGTGTATGAGATTTTGGACAAGTTGTTTGATGCGTTGTTCCCAGAGCTCAACGGTATACAATGACCCCTCAAATGTCCACCACTTATTATGTGACCTTAGTTATGCTAATTAATGATAGAATTATGACTAAAAATACTGGAATTTGCGTGTAGTATTAGATCCTGATGTGGTAATGTGCATGTATTAATGTTCAAAGATCGGGCAATTGCTTGATCCAAGAGTGGCCCTACCATTAATATCGGAATGTTTCCTCCAAGTCGGAATGTCAAGAGCTTTGCAGTCCAAGCCACAAAACCCCCGGAAAATCTCCCCAGATCTGCACATTGTTTTCAGAACTACAAGCTTTGTAAAGATAAAATGTGTCATATAAGGAGAAAATGGAACAAACTGGTAACGAAAGAGGTAAAAATAGTTAATCACATCACTAAAGATGAAGTATAAAGTACCAGTTCACAAGCATAAAAGAAGAGACTAAATCTGGTGTGTCCAAGGCCAGGTAGATACGTCTCTAGATAACCCTGAGCCAGCTATTACAAGTAGGAGCTGTAGTTGATATTTGGGTCTCTGGTGTAGCTATCAGTGAGAGTAGTGGAGCATCTCGAAGTACCAGTTGGCTCGGTGGACAAGGTGGAGCAAGCGGCAAGAGCATTGGAGGCGTATGGACCATAGTACTTCCAGAGAGTCCAACCACAATCCATACACTCATCATAGTAGCTGAGGAAAGTAGAACCAGAGGTGCAGAGGCATTCAGTATTATATGGGCCAACGTAAGAAGTTCCGCCAGCCTCCAAACATTCTTCACCAGCAAGGATCAAATATCCACAAGCAGCATGACAAGCAAATGTAGCACAATCGTCAGCGGAAGCAGCAAGGGCAAAGGCCTCTGGATCAGGGTGACCAATTGCTTGGGCCTCAGCATAGGCTTCAGCGAAAGCAACACCCGCAGCGTGGGCATGTGGGTTTGCCTCAGCCCATGCCTGGGGGTCGGCAACTGGGGAGCCCAAAGACAACAAGGCAAAGATGAAGACAACAAGATAGTGGGAGAAGCAAATCATAGTTTCTTAGCAAAGATCTTACGAGTGAATTGGCAGTAAGACTTGATGTTGGAAGAAAGCAATCTGAGAGAGGTCAAGTTGGAGGTACTTTGGCCCAGTATTTATATTCGAAGGGAAGCACTTTTTGAGGCTCTCATCATATTGTATCTTCAAATGGGGTTTACATGAACTGACCCAAGTAAATTCTTCGATGTTACACCTTGCTAAGCTGTTTTTGAGTATATTATTTGTGCGATGAGGCTCTAATGGGCTGAACACCTTAGAACAGTGCATGCTCGCCATCGCCTCAAAGTCACAAGGTTGCTACTTCTCTGAATCTAGGCACACTTTTCAAATGGTTCTAACTGGACAATAACTTTTTTCCAAAGATAGAATCGTACGATTTCAGATTTCAAGAAGATGCATCACTCTCTTGCGACTTGAGCAGACCTCAGATCTATACTTGTGCATGACGCATTTGGATCTAGAACACAAAACACTACGGAGTTTACACAATTACGACCTAGTTTTTATTTTGATCAAAGAGATCAGGATCCTTCATTAATACTAGAAATGCTACATGAATAGCGAAACCATCAATAATCTCAGTTATCTTCACCCATTAAGGACTCCTAATTAGGCCTTTGATAGAATGTGCGTTCCCCATGCCAAGGACTTTTAAATTGATCGGAGCAAGGACGCCCCTGTCATACAAAGTCGCACCACATATTAAACTGAGACTGATTCGTAATTACATCTAGAAGTGTCTAGCACTTCTGGGGTCATCACTTGGTCAGATCTAGTACGCATATGTGTGTGGGGAACGAATGTTGTTCTGGATGTGCGCCTCAAATCATCTTTCTTCATAGCTAATCACAACAGACTTTGATACAGATGGGTGACGGTCCGGAGGAAGGAATTTCTGTTCTGTACGTTTCCCAAATCTCACTGTGTCAATGCTGTCACTATCCGATATCTTCAGAAAGCATACAATTAGCTTTGTTTGCTTTGGTAATGTTATCCTGTAGCCCTGTAGCTAGACCACTGGGGGACGGGGTGGCTTGGCACAAGGCGGACACCTTCCAAGTTTTGAGGGTGTTCTTCACCCTTTTCAGAGACTGTTGAATTCCTGTTCCCGTCCTACCCGACGGCAGATAGTTAGAGCGATCTTAGTAGCTTAAAGGACCGCTTGTATTAATGAGCGTGAAAAGCCTCTATGTTTCACGTGTAACAATGGAGGTGTCTTTGTCGCCAGGGAAACCTCCGTTATACGCGTCGCGGCTAGACCGATACGAGCCGAGCCCCTGGAATTAGAAACACTACATCGAGACTCTTCTTGGGTGTTGTTATTCTTGTGTATTCTCTAGAAACGCTAGTCTTTGACACCCGGGAAAGTGGTTGGGGATGTATCATGTGATTTAATTGAGTGCTTCAGTGCTTCCTATTACATTGGACGTGGGAGAAGGGGTCCTTGAGATTACTGAGACTATAGGTTCTGTACCTAACGCTTTGTCTCCCCTACATTGAGTCTTGAGATGGCACAAGAGTGGAGTATAAAGCTCATTTAGGGATGTGGAATGTGGATAATCCTCCTTACCATTTAAAGGGAGACACTTGATTGATTGTGCTCCCAGCTGTTGTATGGAGAACAAAGAGGTTGGCGGTTTGAGGCGCAGAGGAAATAACTCACAGCTGCGCAAGAAGCATGACCGACGATCCAAGGAGCTAGGAGACCAATCTCATGGAACTCCCAGAACTGCCCCTACGGGAAGATTCTACCATAACAATGTCCAGGGGCCCTCGTCTGTAGGGGGTCTAGACACCACTAAGAAGACTGGGCCCTGGCTTCATAGCTCGCGACTCAAATCTCCTTGCATGAGCCTCAGGTGTTTAGTCTTACATGCTTGAGCACCCGGGATTTCACTGTCTGGTCTATGGTTTGCCTGCCAGCTGAAATTGTGGCAATACTAAGTAGATATTTTGGATTTTGGGAGGTCAGGATTCTGTTTAGACGGCTCTCTCATACAAAACGCATAATCACTTCCCCTTAACAATGGGGATCTTTAGGCCCCCAGGTCGAAACCACATTTATACGCACAGCTTTCGACCGATACGAGCCGAGCCCCTGATAAACACCTCTCGACCCTTTTCTTCCTCACGAGTCTTGGCTGTTCTAGATCTTTGTATCTACAGCATAGACTCCCCACACCGAAACCTATGGTGCACACCCATAAGCGAAGAGACCATGCGAACATACCTACCTGCGTGCGCTGAGATCAAATGGACCTCTAACATACGAGAACGTTCTATCTGAAATTCAAACCACTCAAGTTCGCTGCTAAACTACAACAACTTCTCTGTTTAACCATCCAAATTTCATAGGCTTCTATGCCTCCTTACCGGACCTCTCGGGACATCTCGGCCCAGAACACCTTATTAACACCCCCAACTTGGACACCTGTATAAGAGCAGAATGGGCCCTTGCTATCTGGAGCCTCATAAACTCATAATCACACCACCAAGACTCCCACCCAACAACTAAGGATGCTACTCACTCGCTTGATCGGCACTGCCGTCACTGCATCAGTTGTTCTGGCCAATGCCCTGGCCGTCCCAAACCCGGATGCCATCCCTTGGGCAAAGGCAAACCCATACGCTGCAGCAGCCGCCAACTCCTTTGCCAACGCCTATGCTGAAGCTCTGGCCATTGCTCATCCAGACCCAGAGGCTTATGCTATGGCTGCCTCAGAGGATGATTGTGCTACGATTGCTTGCCATGCTGCTTGTGGCTTGTTGATTATCGCCGGTTCAGACTGCTCTCTAAACACTACCAACGTTTACTCTGGTCCTTACAACACTACATGCTTATGCTCCGAGGATGGAGACTTTAATTACTACTACTCATCCTGTATGGATTGTGGTTGGACACTCTGGAAGTACTATGGTCCATACGTTTCTGAGGCTCTAGCTGCTTGCTCCACGTTGTCCACCGAGCCAACTGGTACTTCGAGATGTTCCACCACATTGACTGATAGCTACACTCCAGATTATGGTATCCAGGGCTGTGACTACACTGGTGGATGTACTACCACCACCACTGACTCCTCCTCCTCCTCCTCCTCCTCCTCCTCCTCCTCCTCCTCCTCCACGACTGTGCCACCTTCAAGTACCACCACATCACCATCTTCAAGTACCACCACACCTACCACCACATCTACTTCTAACACCAGATACCAAGCTGAGACACAGACTGTCACCACTGACTTGACACTTGATCATACCGTCGCTGATGACGCTGTAGGCTGCTCAACTTCAACTGGATTGAATAACGTGACAGCAGGTTTCCCATTTACGTTCTACTACATCACTTTCCAAGATCAATACAATGACACATCAACGGGCCAGTTGATGTACCGTACCTACCAGCTGATGAACTTCACAGAGGACCAAGACCTTGTGACAGACATCCAGTTCATCACTGACACTAAGAGCTCTGGTAATAGTATCTCATCACCTTCCTCGTTTGTGACAAACCTTAAGCAAGGTGCATACGCAGTTACCACTGGAAGTGATCGTTGGACGTACAGATACAACGCATTTTTGGTGACCTTCAATGGAACCCGCTATATATTCACATATACCTGCTCGTCCATTAGCTACTTCCAGAGGTACACGTATCTAACCAAGGGTGAAGACTACGATAGCTGTCACAAAGTGTTTGGAGGAAGCTTCACACTTTGTGGAGAAGAGTACGATGTTCCAACTACTTTCTATTGGAGAGAGTCAGAATTGGTCTCATCAACTTCCTCGTCCTCGTCCTCATTGATATCATCCTCATTGATCTCATCAGAAGAAACCACTGCTGTCTCCTCTTCCACTGATGCCTCTTCCACTCCAGATGTTTCTTCTACACCAGATGTTTCCTCCACACCAGAGTCCAGTACTGCTGAGACTACACCAGAGCTAACTGCTTCCGAGACAGAGCCATCCTCGTCTGACGCGTCTGATGCCTCTTCCGCCGTGGAATCTGCTACTGCCACCCCTGAGCTCTCAGGTGCCTACAACGGCGGCTCACCACAATGGGATCTTTCCCTGTCTGGACAGCTTGGATGGTCTCTGTTGAGTATTACATTCAACAGATCTGCTGGAGATTTCGAGTACAGTGGCGCTTCCATCGCTGTGGGCTCTCAGGACAAGTCATCCGAGGCTACTATTGAGGTCACTGCAGACTCAGTGTCGATCACAGTGGAGTTCACTATTGCTGAGAGTGATGTGCTTGTGATTTCAGTTCCAGCTGTGTTGCTCTCTGGCTCTTTCTTGACTACTGATGTTCACATTGAGGCTACTACTGGAGATGGCGCCAAGCTCAAGAGAGCAGTGACGACGTTTGACTTGACCAACACCATCACTGTTGACGCATCATCTTCTGGCTCAGATAAATCCTCTGCTGAGTCCACTGCTGAGTCCACTGTTGAGTCCACTATTGAGTCTACTACTGAGTCCACTGCTGAATCTACTGCTGATCAGTCTACTGCTGAGTCTACTGCTGAGTCTACTGCTGAGTCCACTGTTGAGTCTACTGCCGAGTCTACCGCCGAGTCGTCTGTAGCTGCCTCTGAGGATGGAGTCTACACATCAACAGCCACCGAGTTGGACTACGGAACTACAACAGTCACCATCACCTCTTGTTCCGAGAGTTCATGCACTTCTGAGACCATCACCACTGGATTCACCGTTGTCACCACAACCGTGTCTGGTGTTGTCACCGAGTACACCACATACTGCCCATTGACCACTGATGCCACAACAAAGACAGAGGATGCAGGCCAGACTACCGCCAAGGAAGAGCTCTCTACTACTGTTGTGACAGTTACTTCCTGTTCTGACGAGGTATGTGTTACTTCTACTATTACCACAGAGGTCACTGTTACTGTCGAGAATTCTGCTGCTACTACTGAGGTTGCTGCTGAACAGACTGAGGTTGCTGCTGAACAGACTGAGGTTCACGCTGACGAAGAGCTCTCCACTACTGTGGTTACAATCACTTACTGTTCCGATGAGGTGTGTGTTACTTCCACTGTTACTGAGGAAGTCACCGTTACTGTTCAGAACGCTGCTGCTACCAGTGAGGTTGCTGCTGAAGGTGGTGACAACGGAAGTGTTGCTGCAGAGGCCACTGACAGTGGTGTTACAGAAGTTGCAGAGCAGGATTCGCAGTCCACTGTTGCAGCAACTGGTGACACTTCTACTGCACCAGAGATTTCTACTTTCGAAGGTGCAGCATCTGGTCTCAACAACCTTGGTGCAACTGTTGTTGCCCTTGTTGTGGCTTGCTTGGCCTTGTAAGAGCTGTTCTTTGACTTCTAAGAGAGCTGCAGCTATATACTTTGACTTCTTGGGGGTTTACTGTTTCTAACTCCGTTATCTTCGACTAAATTAATTCGACTCTTTAATTTTGATTCTTTGACAAATGGTATTCAGTAGAAAATCTCGTCCATAGATTAGATCTGTGCGTGTCCGAACCAATATATGTGGTGTCTGGATGATTTGAGGCTGACGCGAAATTTTGGCAAGAGGGGGGAAACAGTGCTCATCATGATCTTTGCCTCATCATCACCTTTCATTGGCTCTATCGACTATTATAGAGTATACTGGTATGAGTGAATATCTCAATGAGAAGGACTTTCCTCCAGAACTCACTGATAATGCCAAGATGAAACTACGGCGAGAAATGAAGAAACTTCTACAGAGCTTTGAAGATGAGTACAAGTCAGACTTGGCGGTTCATCTATACTCTTCACATCTGCTGCATATCAAACACCCGGAATTCCCACGAAAGACATGGTCTTCTTGGCCTCTTCCCGTGGAAGAAGTTCCAGATCCGGAAGTTACGAGGAAGTATGTACAGGAACCTACTGAAGATGTTCATTTACTCAACGAGCATTTCATTTCTAATGACCATGATTCTCTTCCGAAACCGAAAGCAGTTCGTGGAGCAAATCTTTTAAAGAAGACGTTTAAGAGTGGGGAGTTTGTCTCGCAGGATATTCTTGATGAAGAGGCTGAAGAAGAACGACTGGCTGCGGATGAGGATGAGGATTATGCACCACCTGAAGTGAAGGAACCTAGTGATCATAAGGAGTCTCTCAAAATTGAAATGGAAAGAATGATGAAACGTTTCACTCATAAGAGAGTCCACTCTTTACGAAGCAATGTTAACAGAGAAGTGGATATCAAGAGGTTAGAAGTGCCATCTCAACTCTATGACAGGCTCTTCATGAATCTGCATCGTATCATGGACAAGTTTGGTGATTCCACTTCATTCAGAGCTGATAAGAACGTTTCGATATATACTTGGAGTGATATAATTGGTGCTGCAAAGATTGACCCAACGAATCAAGTTGAATCTAAGTTCTTGAAGAAAATGAATGAAGTATTTGTGAAAGATGCACATAGATATGCAGAGGGAGTTGAGGCACAAGCCAAGGCGTTAGAAGATGATCCAAATGTTGATCCTCCAGAAGGTAAAAGACAATTTGGTAAGAAGGGAGACGATGACTTCGAAATCTCTTCTGAAGATGAAGCTTCTGATGTGGAAGGTGATGTTGGTTTGGAGACAGATGAGGAGGTGCCTGATATCCCAGATGACTTTAACAGGAATTCTAAAGAGAAACTGATGGCGGTACGCAAAAGAGTAAATATTAATGACACCAGGAGTTCGAGAGCACGAAGATACTATTACACTGCTGATCTTCGGAAAGCCCTCTCTGCAAGGGTTGCCCGGTACGAAAGAAAGAGAAGCTACAGACCGAGCTCTTATACTGGCTGGGGTTACAGGAAGAAGATCTATGGTCTGGAGGAGTACAATCCATTGTAACTTAAGTAATGACGTTCATAATGACTGATTCTATATATGATAAAGTGCACCACTTAGAATATGAATGGATATGTACAATCGTAAAAGTCGTGAATTATGCGTCAAGGTGGTGGTCAAACATAGTAGACCTTATCAACTGACGCAGGAAGGTCACTATCTGGTAAACCCTTGACTTGGATAACTTCCTCGAATGATCCTTGTCCATACTCTGGAGTGCCTGACAATGTAGAGTTCTTGAGAGAGATCTTTGGAATGTTCACTTTGCCTTCAACAAGTTTTTTCCATGACTCATGAGAGTGTTCAATCACATCAACAGCCTTCTCAGCAGATAAGAACTCACCATTGAATCCAAACTCATTTGCTGGTTTACCATCTGGGATCTTGTAGTCTCTAAACCATCTCAAAGTGCTCTCCAAGAGGCCCGGACACTTCTGCTTAACATCCTCAATGCTGTTAAGCTCCGATGCAAATTCATCCTCCACATTAATTGCAATGACTTTCCAGTCCAATTCACCGTCATCAATCAATGCAAGGCAACCAAGCACTTTTGCTTCAATCACCTCACCAGAGTTTAGAACCTTGGAGCCAATCTCGCAGACATCGATAGGATCGTTATCACCAACACAACCAACTTCCTTATCCACGACAGTAGGATCATCCCAAGTCTGTGGAATAGCGCCGTAGTTGTGCATGTATCCCTTGTATGGGAAGAGGTTCTTGACGAATCTGAGCTTGCCCTTCTTGGTGTCCTGTGTGATGGGGTTAAATGGGAGCTCTTTGTTGACCTCGAACTTTGCATTGGAGTAGCGAGGAATCTCGACGAGGACATTCACCGTTCTCTTCTGCTTGTTGAGCCCCACAGGGATGTCATGGAAGTACGATCCCAACTGGCCGTTTGGCAGGACACAGTAGAGCTTGTAGTCGTTGGTGAACTTTGCCGCGTTCTGAACGGCTCCGTAGTGTGGAGTGGAGAGGTGTCTAACCAGGGCCTTCAGTCTCAGGTCTGCGGACATTCTTAGCGAGCGTGTGAACATGTTGAAGAAGGAGAGAACCTCTTTGGCCTTTCTTTGTGGGGGTTGGAACTTGGAGGGGAAAGGAGATCCTCGGTTTGAGCGCTCCGCCAGAAAAGGGAACCACCCAGACACCAGGCGATCCCACACACACAAGACACGTTTGTCGGTTTCGTTTAGCTCTTAACATGGAACGTCGGCTGCACAGATAAGGAGGCAATGGCAATCTACTCGTTTTGGATCTTTGACAGGCACTGTATGTTGCTCTTTTTTCCCTCCCTTTGGGTCGTTCAACGGCAGGACTAACATATACCAAGGTAACTGCATTTACAGCAGAGAATGGACCCAGGTGCTAAACCCCACTGCAGACTCCCCAGCAGGGAGCGGAACAATCAACTCCAAGAGCAATGAAGATAATGCTAAACTCTTATTTGGTGCTCTCTTCTCTCTCAGAACAATCGCAAAGAAACTGGGCGACACACCCGACGCTGAGAACGCACTCACATCCTTCTCCACCGCCAAGTACAGAGCACACTTCTACGAGTCGGCATCGGGGCTCAGATTCTGCATACTGAGCGATACAAAGACAATGTATCTCCAGGATGTTCTCAAGACGATATACTCTAGTATATACGTGGATCACATCGTCAAGAACCCACTTTCGCCTGTGAATTTCAAGCCTGGGATGAAGATCACCAACCAAAGATTTATACGATTGGTTGATAACTACTTGGGTCAAATATAATAGATCCTACCATATGCATGCACGTTAATTAATTAATGACTCCACTTAGATCTCAAACGTTTCCTCGTCAACAATACCAAAGAGATCACTCAGATATCCTATGATCTTGTTCAACTCCTTCACAATCACGTTCGACACCAACACATAGGAGTACAACAGGACGTAGTCCTCATTACGCAGTGTACCTTCTTGTCTCATCTGACCCAGTTTCACCATAATACGATCACGAGAATGCTCCGTTGATGCTGGCTTGGATGGTAATGGAATACCTAGGATAATTGAAGATGAAATCATGTAGAAGATCAAGAAGACTCTATTCTGAAGCTCCGCTCTTTCAGCATCGGTATACTGTAATACCTTAAGCTCATTTTCGTTCAAGTGAACATCCACAGTGATCATTGTGTTCATGTTTTGGAATGCATCGATGATCTTCTCTGTAGATTCCAATAGCTTCTTGTAGATATCAGTTCTGAACTTACCTTTCAATCTTGTCTCCTTCGGTGCTTGCTTCAGTGCCAATCCAAGTTCATTCATGATAAATACAATTCCTCTCTGATCTGCTAGTCCAACGAGTTCGGAGTTATTGTATTCCAACGGGTCGGTGTTCCAGATGATGCCAAGTCTCAACCACAGCACAGACAAACCACGTTTGAGTCTGTGTCGAGCAGTCAATGGAAGGAATGAAATGGTCATAATTAAACCCCAGAATACACCAGCAGTAATTCCAAGGAACCTCCGCAACGCAGTATCTCCAATGATCGGGTCTGTGTCACCTTCTTCCAGATCCTCGGATCTCGTAATGTTGTAGCTGTACAACGCCGTAATGTTATAAGTGAGTAAGATGAATCTTCCAAAGGCATTCACATCTGACCAATTCAAGATAATATCAAAACAGTATAATGAAAGAATTCCACCAGTGACGCATAAGGCATATGGGTTGCCGTCTGTTATCTTCCAAATGGTGAATGCACCGAATGCTCCAAGGAACGTACCAAGCAATCTCCAATTAACAGTCATAGTAGTACCACCCAATGACTTATTCATTATGATGAAATATGTCACCAATGCCCATTCTCCTCTCCACTCCATGAATTTCTCCTTGGTCTGCGGTAAAAAGGCCAATGAAGCCATAACAAAGGCACCAATACCAACACGAAGACCGAACTGCACCTCAACACGCCTGAAGAAACTGAAAAACTCCCAAAGCTTATATCCAACACTTTCACGTTGATCTGTTGCCTCTGTGCGTTGTTGAAGAGTTGAATTCAAATTCTCCAATGCGTAGTCCAAGCCAGGAACAGCTTTGGTCTCGTTACCAGTCTGCTTTCTCCAAAAAGCCGCCCAACTCCATGATTTGGGATTCTCCTCAACAATATCAGTATAGTCAGTTAACAGCTGTACAAAGTGATCCAGCTCTTTCGAATATTCAGCCAATAGCGAGGCAAAGTTTCCACAGCTAGCAGCAACTTCCTCCTCATCGATTTTGGTCTCTAGCGGTGCTTCCAGTTGGAAGATCCGTTGAGAGTACAACTTGGTGATGGCTCGTTGATATTTCTTCTGGAATAGCTCTGAAGCAAGACGGAGACTGTTTCTGTAGTGGTACATCTCCTTAGAAGGGTAGTCACCAGTCTCTTCAAATGGCATACCATCCAACACTCCCCTGATAGTATAAGAAAAGGACTTGAGCGAAGGTCCCAGGTAATAAATAAACAAATCGAATAATTGTTTGGAGTTCAAGGCAGTCATCTCATCCAGTGTCATCACTGATTCTGATTGTGGAAGTGTTGGTCTCTCGTTCATGTAACGATCACTGCTATGTGTGGAGTTCAATGTATGGACTGATGCAGTTCCCGATCTGGATTGCTCTTCCTCATGTAGAGTCTCCCATTGCATGTCCGCAGACTGTTTTAAACCACCAAGTTGTGATTTCATCAGTTGGACGGATTGAACAATCTTAGAGAATGCACGATACTCCTGTTCTTTACCCACTAATAAGAGCTCATATTTAGCTTCCTCAAGATCTCCGATGAGTGTGTTGGCATTTTTCTTGATCTCCGTGTTGAGTTTGGATATACCATCATCTGATCGTATGCTTCGATTGTTGATGAAAGAAGATTCAATCTGTGAGAGATACTGGGACATTAGAGCACAGCTCACATTGATATCCTTCTTGAGTTTCTTCACTGCTGACTGTGGCATAACAAGGTAGCAAATGATCACTGAGATGGAACATCCGAGGATGACGATTTTAAAGAGGGAGATGAATCTGTTGATTGGGATGCTATCACTGTCAAGTGCACCTTCCTTAACAATTGCAGAAATAAGTGAGATGGAACACAAGTTACAAGCCACATTGAAAGTTTGAATGCTCATCTTCTGCTTTACGTATGCAATGAGTCCCAAAGACACAGAAGCGAACATGAGGTTGATGAATGCACTGATATTGACATGACCCTGGCGATACACTTCACTCGCAATCCCCGTGGATAAAAGCGACACAGTGAAACTGAACATTAATGACAGGGTAACGAAGAACAAAGCCTGGTGCATTGCGCCGAATGATCTTGATGGATGGAAGTAGACAGCCACTGTAGCAACCACATGTTTGCTGTCACTCTTTCCAAGCCATGTCGATAACGTTGGGTTGTAAACTGCAAGAGAGGCCAAGAAATACGCCAGTGAGCCCTTTATGACATGGTGATACTTATTTTTCACAAACCACTCCTTCAAATTATTGTATTTCGTTACAAGCTGGTCATGGCGGGAGGGTCCAGAAGATGGGGCGCTGATAAGAGGCTGACGCTCTAGATCTTCCGTAGCTTCTTCGTCAAGGGCACCAAAAGTACCACTTGCACGTGCCCTTCTCCTCTCTCCTGTTTCAGCGAGAATAACTGAGCCTCTTCGTACAAGTCTGCCCGGTAGTCCCTTAATGATGTCTGAGAATGAGAGGTTCTCCCCACTGTCTAGACTTGTGAGCGATTCGAACCGCTTCAACGGCGGTTTCCTCTGTGAAGACGCATCATTGGATGTTGCTCCATACGACATGTACGCCGGCCTTGAATTGAGCGACCGGTCGGAGTTCATTGAACTGTGTGGAGCTTCTAGCCGCTGGGGAATTTGGAGGTTGAAGAGGTGGGGTGAGAAACATAAACAAACAGTGGGCTCCCCCTTGTGTGGCCGTAACGATTTTTTGCCGCTCACAAAAAAATGTTCGGAGTAGCTTCTGGGCTTCCACATCGAGATCAACAGAACCCGCCACCCATTGAGTTTCTTCAACAAATCCCTTAAATCCGGCATATAATGAGTGGCACCCTTTCTACAGACGTGCAAAAGGAGTTGGAGGCCTACGTGGTGAACCTTGTGGAGCAGGTCCCAGACCTTAAGGACGATGCGAGAGATGCCGCTGAGTACCTTGTCCTTTTAATCAACAACGGTAAGACTCCAGAACAGGCGTTTGAGGACCTCTCATCCATCTTCAACAGTCCTGCCCTCCCAGGAATTGTGGAAAACACATACAAAGCGGTACAAAACTACCATGAGAAGCAAAACCAGGTTGCACACGTTCCTCCGGCACCTGAATCAGCACAACAACCATCACAAACATTACAGCCAACGGCCGAAGGCCAAAAAGATGATGGCGATAGTATGATTCCAGATGGAGATTCTAAGGGAAGCCCGCTTAAGGGAGTACCAACAAGACCAGCCGCTTATGCGGCCCGTGGAATCCAAAAGAACGGTAGAGGAGGCAGATTCCCAAGTGGCCCAAAATCATTTGCATTCAGAAACCAAGATTCACTTTCAAAGGCACTTAACCTATCATCTGAAGCTGGCTCTGACACATTCGTTACCTCAAGAGGCCAAATCAAAAAGAAAACTCGTTGTCAGCAATTCCCTTACTGTCCAAACAGAGATTGCGAGTTTGCTCATCCTACCAAACCATGCTTCAACTTCATCAATGGCATCTGTCCAAATGCCCCGGGAACTTGTAACTTCTTACATCCATCTGAGGATGGTGCTCTTATGGCAGAGCTGGAGAAGACAAAACAACAGTACATGCAGAAGAAGAACCAACGAGAGATTACGTTTGCCCAAAACGTCACTGGTATTGTGCTCTGTAAGTTTGGTGTCCTGTGTACCAACCAAAGCTGTCAATTTGGCCATCCAACTCCTGCAAACCAGGATGCAAAGGTAATCACTTTTGAATGGTGCCCAGCTAACTTGGGTTGTGCCGATGCTTCATGCACAAAGGCGCACTCTTCTCTATCCAAAATCAAAGAGGTTGTCAAGCCACAGGCTGCTGTCCCAAAACCAGCACAGGAGAAGTCTCTTGAACCATGTAAGTTTGGATTGCACTGCTCAAACCGTTTCTGTAAATACCGTCATGCTGCCAGCAAGACTCTGTGTCGTGATGGTGCTGAGTGTACAAGAATCGATTGCATCTTCACACATCCTATCAACGAAGAATGTCGCTTTGGTGACAACTGCAAGAATCCAACATGTGTGTTCAAGCACCCAAGTGGCAAACCACCAGCTGCTGGTATTATCCCTGCAAAATCTCTTTCATGGACAAAGACTAACGAGAGACAATTTGCCGTCCCTGACAGTGAAGTTCTGGAACAGGCTCCACCACAGGAAGGTTAATCTGGTATTGAACTTTTACTTTACTTTTATTTTTTTGTTTTCATTTCTGAGTTGTGTTCTCTGGTATTACAGTTCCGAGACCAGGATAAAATGATTCTGAGATGTGGAAGATTGTGTTATTATTTGTATACTAAAGACGATGTCCTTGTCTCCCACCGCCCTAACTTTGAGAATGGGCTTATATAATGGTTGTTTACATGCTTGTAGGTTTCGAAGTATCACTATATAAAGAGCTTTATGTTTAATTATGATCCTGTAAACCACAAGGAACATATAATGATCAGTTGGCGAGATCTATGGCTGAGCACGCTAGATCAGGCATGAGTCCCCAATAATCCAATAATCTTGCATTTCAGCCCCTATAATTATGAACCATTTTATATAAAATCTACAAGTACAATATTCATTAAAGGAGACAGGAGACATTAAAAATTAAACACAAAAGCGAATAACTTAGTAAGCCTTCTTGGAAGCGGAAGCCTCGTCGGCGTAAACATCCATTGGGGAGATTGGCAAAGCGTTGTTCTTCCACAAGTCTGGGGTCAAGAAACCGTAAGTGTTAGCAATAGCAACGAAAGCAGCCTTAACGGTGTTCTCAAGAGTTCTGGTGGAACCGGAGGAGGAAGTGTAACAGTCCTCAACACCAGCCAACTGCAAGAGCTTCTTAACAGCTGGGGAAGCGACAATGTCCTTACCTCTTGGGGCTGGGATCAATCTGACAGCAACGGAACCAGACTTACCAGTGGTCTTACAGACAACGGTGTGTGGAGCACCCAAGTTGGTACCCCAGTAACCTCTTCTGATTGGAACAATGGAGAGCTTAGCAATGATGATAGCAGCTCTGATGGCGGTAGCAACCTCCTTAGCGGTCTTGATACCGAGACCAACGTGACCGTTGGAGTCACCAATGACAACAACAGCTTTGAATCTGGTTCTCTGACCGGCTCTGGTCTGCTTCTGGACTGGCTTGATCTTCATGACCTCATCCTTCAAGTCTGGGAGCAACTGGTCAATGATCTGGAACTCCTTGACTGGCAAAGAGTGGAGGAAGATCTCCTCAATGGTAGAGATCTTACCAGCCTTCACGAGTCTACCGAGCTTGGTAACTGGGACCCAACCCTTCTCCTCACCGTCTCTACGGCCACCTCTTCTACCCTGACGGCCTTTGTTACGACCACCGAAACCACCTCTTCTTGGAGCCTCTGGAGCAGACATTTTGTTGTTTTTTGATTAATACGTCGGGATGTGACACGGAAAGTTGATGGTGGTAACTTTCAATCGACGAATCGTAGTCTTTTAAATATACCTGCTTTGGCGTCAACCCCGTTGATGATGCGTCCTCTATTTTTTTCACTCCCAGCTCCCAGCCCAGAGGATTCGCGAACGACACACCGTTGTGACGGCGCTAGAATGATGGTGTTTGGGTGTTTCGCGGTTTTTGCTTCCGCCCAAAATTAGGTCTTCTTTTATAAGTCACGTGCCCAGGAGTAGGTCAGCTGGCGAGATCGGAAGCCGGGGGGAGGCGTTAGTTGCTCCTTATCTCAACGCGGGGACAGGAGAGACACACCACACTGCGATTCCTACAGCATTTCATTGGCTAAAATGGCCCTGCGTCCGACAGAGGGGATGAGACTTATAAAGCGAGGTCAGTGATTCCTATTAATCACCATTTTTCTTAGAATCTAAAGCCCATGTCCAGGTTTAAGAGGCCCGGTCATAGATTTTGGTTCCTGACTAGTGCATAGCGTATGTGTCAAAAAGAACGCGTTCAATTTGTTTGAAATGGTACTAATTATAAAATGGTCAAAGCAAGAATACACAATTCTTTAGTTCAAGTCTTATAATTGCAAGTTGTTATAGTTAATATATATGCCCAATCTTACCTTCTCCTAAGGTTTCTTCACTTCAGGCTCTTCTTGTCGTACTTTGGATAGTACTTGGCAAACAAGAAACCATCAAGCACAATAAGACCACCAATACCTGCAAGAATTGCGGTAATCTCCCTGTCAGACTTGAATCTAAAGATCTTGGTACGCTCAGCAATGGCCCAAGCCAAACCTGCAACACCACCAACAGTTACAGCAGTCTGTGTAGCAACAACTGGGTTCTTGAGCTCTTCAGAAGCAGTAGCGGAGGCAGACTTTGTGCGCTCAGCGACATAAGTGGCAGCCTCAGAGATCTTTGCAGCAATGGACTTGAAGAAGTCTATGACTGGTCCCTTCTTGTCGTTGTACTCCTTCTTGATCGAATCGGCAGCGTCCTGTTCAGCCTTTTTGATCTCGTCGCTAATCTCCTTAGCCTTCTTGGAGGCCTTGTCTGTAGCATTGAGTGCAGCGGTCTTGAAGTCGTTTGCAGACTTCTCAGCGTTGCCCACCTGCTTGTCAAGTTCGGCTTCCAAGGCTTTAGCGTCCTTGTCCATGGCCTTCTTTCCCTGCTTTGCGGCTTCTGCGTAACTGGGGGGTAAAAGAGTTAGTGCTTGCGTGTGTGGGGGGTTGGTGCTAAATTGCAAGATCAAGAGATGACATACCTCATTGTGGAATATTGTAGTTGTACTATTGGATTGTCTAGAACGTTGGATTGGATGGGGTTCGTTCCTCGTGTGGGTTCTGTCGTTGTCGGGGGGAGGAAGAAGTTCAGGGGCGTTCTCTGGGTTTTATAAAATCGGTAGCAACCGTGACACCATTCACGCTTTCGGCCTACAGGCAACGAGAGCAAACTTGCGGGGGACCACAATGGGAACCTTTTGCATCAAAGTAGGTTGTATCTAGACATGTACATATTGTTTCTATGTTTATTTAAGGACAATTAATGGCTGTCCAATGCCTGTGGTGAGTGAATGGGGCCATTTCCAATCGGCAGGTTACCCTCTCCTTCATGCAGGTGAGTGACTATAACAAGGAGGCTCACCTTTTATTGGTCTTGCGAACTCAAAGATCCAAGCTGCACAGTTATTCTCAAAGATCTCTGCAGCAGCCAGCTATGATCTGTGAAAAAAGAAGCGTTAATCTCCAGCAGGAATCATTGCTTATTGCCATAGATTGCGCTTATCCGGGTTTCGGCTTTAGACGCGTAGCAAGGGATCTCGACGCACACGACGGCTCCTTGAGGAATATTAAGAGGCATATGATAGGCCCTTTCACAGGGCAGGAGTCATGTGGCACGACATGATTCAAACCCTTGGAGGTGTGCTACTTATCAGCAGACACTATGTACCTATGAGCACAAAGTGCAAACTTTTCCTTCGATTATCAGCTGATTTTGGATTGTGTGTTACAAATCATCCGAACACCATGCTATCGCGGCAAAGAAGCCATGTATATAAGCCTCTTGAAAGCATGGAAAATGCCTTTCAATTGGTTCCAAAAGAATAGTATCCATATAAACAAATCGTGGTGTCTCTTGTGAGAACTTTAGATTCCCGGAATTATGACATCTAAGAACACCAAAATTGTATGATTTTTCTGAAAGAGCGAGTCGGTTTACCATTTTGAACTTTTTTCAAAAGAGAATAGAAAAATTTCAAGTTCAAAATCACCTCTAATGGCCAAATAAACCATATATCTAAATTCTACAGGGTCGAAATAGTTGAAATCCTGGAATTACAGTAATTTGAATCCCTGTTGTGCGTTATTATCCATGTGACTAGGATCTCGTCTAATTGCATCAACCCAGCCAGCCAGCTCCCAGGCGCGCGCGCGGGTACCGGGTCGATATGGGGAGGCCAGCTGCACAATGAAGAGGGCCCTGCAATCTTTGAACGTGCTATAGGTCCATAGCAGATCGATAGAGATTTGCGATGTATGAGTGCGGTCTGGACAACTTCTAAGCTGTACTCGCCCCCAGAGCCTAACATTGCATTCTAACAATTTGGGAACGCCAATAGCCAATAATATGTATCTGTGCTTCTTACTTAGATCGCCCATTCTCATACATGCCCCCAGCTTTCTATCCTTGTTAGGAATGCTTGTTGACTTTACAGCTTAGAGGGCACCGGGCATGCCAAGTGTTCTAGGAAGGCCCCTCCTGGACGATCAATGGTGCTGTCTTAGAATCCTAGGCAAATGGGTCCTGCCAATCCGCGTGCATAGCTCTTCACTCAAAGGACCTCTTCCCGTGACAGACTATAGTGTAGCGTTCTCCTTCAACTCTCGCAAGAAAGCCCTAAGGCCGGGCGTATATTTTTGAAAGCCACAGGGATACTTGAGGCGTGTTTAGGACTGTCCCATCGAGGCCTGCAACCTGCAAGGCATGGACCTATTGTTACGCCCCAGGGACACAATACAGTGTTGTACGGCGCATAGCTGCGCGGCCGACAGCCCCAAGTAGTTAGGGCAGCCGCGATGGAAATGGAAGACCCGGATATAATCGATGACGTGTGATTTAGCGAAATAGATTAGGCTTAGGATCCTTCGACGTTGACATAGGCCGGCGAACCACTAGACAATGAGGGCTATGTGCGTCCGGAAACCCTATCTGGGATCGCTTGTGGGGAAAACAAGGCAATGGTTTCAGACAACAGATCTTCACTATGACTCCTGGTGCAACTGATAACAGATCACGGCACTTGGATCGTGTTGAGAGATCGCCCACTGTGAATTCGCCGGCCCCCTCTTTTTTGGGGGTTTGGGCGTGATCATGGAATCCAAATTATGTACTCTGTTCCCTATTTTTGCCACAGAATTGGGGGATCCCATGTTGAGCATATCCCGTACCCGCTGCAGAGGAGCTCGCTGTGCCCAACCACAGTGCAGCGGGAGGGCTAATGCCAGGGAAGCAAATGATTTTTGCGGTCCTCTGCACAACTGGCTATGGAAGTAGCTTCCAGAAGGTGACTTAAACATGGTACCACTCCACTACAGAAGTGAGAACCACTACTTTTTGCCACGGGTGGCGATGCACCGTA
Organism: Petasospora easanensis; assembly: GCA_030580135.1. Classification (NCBI taxonomy): domain Eukaryota; kingdom Fungi; phylum Ascomycota; class Saccharomycetes; order Phaffomycetales; family Wickerhamomycetaceae; genus Petasospora; species Petasospora easanensis. Next base: position 231 of record JAKTSI010000084.1, on the reverse strand, counting down.
GATAAGGAGGCACAAGTGCGACAAGTGTCTCACACCTTTAACGGCCGTAAGTAAGACCGCTTACTCTGGTTCTAGAGCGAGCATTCTTTGCCCTCAAGCTTCCCTTTGAGGGGGGCCACTCAGGATCTCAGGATGAGAATGACCTTCTAGAAGCTTTCGAAAGCAGCCATAACGGTTGCAATAATCAAGTTCAATCCGGGGAATAATGGACGCTATTCTGCCCTAGCGTAG